>RBNK01000470.1:0-25452 GCA_003990785.1 Endogone sp. FLAS-F59071 | reverse complement strand
GGGCTGGTTTCTCCACAGAGTTGCATATACTGATCGATGGTATTAACCCAGTCTTCTGGGCATTGATTGATTGACATCTTCATGTTGAATAGCTGTTCCTTGATTGATTCTTGCTTCTGTTCGGTGAAATACTTCTCCTCTAGCCAGGCTCTTGTAACCTCCCAATGAGTAGTAGCTAATGCTGCGGCGGGGGGGTTATTTCCAGCTGCTGCTGTGGCTGCAAGGATTAATCCTCCTAGTCCAGTGGCTGTCACATCTGTCAGGGCCACTCGGTATGCTTCTCTTGCAGGTCCTCTGAGTTGGGCGGCCAGGATAGGCAACCATCGGGGGCTGAGCGTTCCTTTGGCTGCAAAGTAGCTTTCCAAATCATCCAGGAATTCTCGAACATATTCCTTGGTGTATCCGTAAAAGGTAGGTAGTCTGTCTGTCATGGTTTCTTCGTCCTCTTGAAATCTTTTCCTAGGTAGTTGTTGTAATACAGTCGGTGGCGGTGGTAGTGCCGTTCTTGCTTTTGTCTTCCACTATGGGTTTCGGCAAGTTCGGTTATGCAATATAGGTAACAAATCGGTCGATGTGTCGATTGATTTCCTGCCAGTCGGCACCAATTGTGACGGACTAAAATATATTAACGGCGAAATACTCGGGATTGAGCAAGTGCAGAAAATACGTTTCAGGGGTCTTAGCGGTTTATGCGGTAGCGTCTTAAGAAGGGTGTCGTATAGGTGTTAACTAGCAAGAATTTAGTGTGATCGATTGAATAAAGTGTATCTGTTAGAATCTCGAAACTATATCAATTGCTTACTCCTTGAGTAAGGCTTCAGTATTCCTTGGGTTGTCTGTTGTAAGCTTCCCTAGCTTGTTGCAGTCCGAATTTTATTGATAATTGCGAGCGAGGTATTTATAAGAAATTACAAGGTGCTATACGGGCAGCTACCCAGGTTACTACTTGAATTTCTGATTGGCTCGGCTAAATATAAGGTACAAATTGATTGGCTAAGATATAATAAATGATATATCAGGTTATAATGTAGTTGGTTGTCAAAATAATATATCAGATCGAAATACTATTTTAGGTTATAGTGTGATTGCAGATCTTAACAATGCTAAAGGTCTTAACAACGCTAAAGGTCTTAACATTGTTAAGAGTCACATGACTTGATCTCACGTGATCAAATTGTATGTCATCACAAAATGTTCCGTCACACTATATAAGTACCACCGATACTATTAACACTATTGATATTGTGATGGACTAAAATATATTAACGGCGAAATACTCGGAATTGAGCAAGCGCAGAAAATACGTTTCAGGGGTCTTAGCGGTTTATGCGGTAGCGTCTTAAGAAGGGTGTCGATGTAGGTGTTAACTAGCAAGAATTAAGTGTGATTGATCGAATAAAGTGTATCTGTTAGAATCTCGAAACTATCCAATTGCTTACTCCTTGAGTAAGGCTTCAGTATCCCTTGGGTTGTCTGTTGTAAGCTTCCTTAGCTTGTTGCAGTCCGAATTTTATTGATAATTGCGAGCGGGGTATTTATAAGAAATTACAAGGTGCTATACAGGCAGCTACCCAGGTTACTACTTGAATTTCTGATTGGCTCGGCTAAATATAAGGTACAAATTGATTGGCTAAGATATAATAAAATGATATATCAGGTTATAATGTAATTAGGCGACGAAATAATATATTAGATCGAAATACTATTTTAGGTTATAGCGTGATTGCGGATCTTAACAATGTTAAAGGTCTTAACAACGTTAAAGGTCTTAACAATGTTAAAGGTCACATGACTTGATCTCACATGATCAAATTGTATGTCGTCACAAAATGTTCCGTCACAATACTAAAGTAAAGAGTCTTCTTAAGGAGGAAGAAATTTTACTTATAGTTCAAGCTTATCTATATGAATATAAGTTTACTATTATACTAATAATACTTAAAAAACATTTAGAGATAGAGATCTTTCCCAAACTCAATATATCAATAAAGCCTATAAGTATTAGTAAAGAAACTGTATGAACCTAGATAATAAAAATAGAATATATTTATAGCAAGTATAGAAAAAGTCTCTATGTTAATAGTTATAAACATGATGATGTTAAAGTTTATTGTAAACAATTTTTAGAGAAGCTAGCAGAATGGGAACTACTTATAGTTGAATATGATCAAGATCTTCAGCCATTACTATATAATATTCTACCTGGACAGCAACATATCCTTGTAACTCATGATGAGTCTGTTTTTAATACAAATGATAATCTCAGATATAGATAGGGACCAAAAGGAGAATAGTCTTTATGAAAAAAAAGTAAAGGTGCTGGTCTAATAGTAAGCAAATTTCTTTTAAATACTGTTGGATGATTAGCTGTACCTGAAGAACAATATTCAAAAATAGTACCAACATTTCCATGAGAGGCATATATTCTATTTAAATTTAGTAAAAAGTATGAAGGATATTAGACTGGTGAAGATATGCTTAAACAAGTATGTATATTTATTTTATAAAAATAGTATAATAGATAAAAATATTATAATAGATATATTAATAGATAGCTATATTATATATATATTTATTTTTTAGATTATTACAAAAGCAATTCCTATTTTTAAAGCAATTTATCCAAACTGCATTGCAGTTTTTACATTTGATAACAGCCAAGAGTATGTAATGTATACTTCAGATGCCTTAGCTACTCACAAGATGAATCTTAACTTAGGTGGAAAGCAACTATTAATGTATTCTACAATATTTAATAGCATTCAACAAGAAATGATTTTTCCAGCAGATTATTTAAATATTAATCTTTGAGGTAAAGCAAAAGGATTAAAGAAAGTACTTGAAGAAAGAAATCTCTAGCTAGAAGGAAAACTCTTAGCAAGATGCAAAAAAGAATATCAGAGTAATAATTGTTATATTGAAAAAATTATATCTCTTTAAGAAAACTTTAAAATACAAAAGCCACTTATTTAAGAAACCATTGAAGCTTTAGGTCATAAGTGTATTTTTTATCCAAAGTTTCATTATAAATTAAACTATATTGAATATTTTAAGGGTGCTGTAAAACAGTATTGTAGGTAAGTAATTAAAAAAAAATTATATTAATATTATTTTAAATATTATATAACTAATAAAATTTTAATTTTTATTAGAATTAATTATGACTATATATGGGCAGGACTTAAACAAAACATTCCAAAAGCTTTAGAATCTGTTGATCTTCTTCTTATTCACCAATATACATATTATTCTCAAAGATATATGGATACCTATTGTAAAGAACTTACTTTAACTACTGTTGAATATGTAGTAAAAAAGTATTATTTATATTGATATATTCCTAAAAGTATTACTTAGTCTATTGATAAAGCTATAATATAACTTTTATACTATTATAACTTTTTTACTTTATTTATACTATTATAACTTTTATAACTTTTTATTTATTTATACTATTATAACTTTTATTTTATTTTATATATATTATTATAACTTTTTTTATATATTTTATATTATTTAACTTTTTTTAATATAATATATTATAAATATATTATAATATTAAATATAATAAGGTTAGAAGTTTAAGTGATAGTCTATAAGTATATAGTTCTCTATTAAATCTTACTAGATTAATTTAGATAAGATATAGAGTAAGATATATATATTAGAAAAACCTTAAATAGTTTGTAAATAATATTACTCTATTCATGAATAGTATTACTAAGCTCTATGAACAAACAGATATAAGTATAAATACTAGTTATAAACTATAAACTGTTTTTAATAAACACTATATAAACTACTCTAAAACTACTCTAAAACTATTTAAAACTATACCAGAATAGTAAAGCAAAAGGATGAACTACCTCAGAACAAACTATAAGCATAAATGCTAGTTAAGAACTATAAACTGAAAATAATTTCCTGATATATAAAATAATGAATATAATATTTATATATTAAGAGGGATCTTATATAATAAGTATTTTAAATATCTACTTAACTATTTTAAGATTATTTAAAGCTATTCTAAGGCTATCTATATACAATTAGTAAATAGAATATATAACTAAGATAGCTAGAAGAATTTAACTTCAATCTAACTTAAGTAAAATATTCAATTAGAATATATTTAGAATAATCTAACTTTAATCTAACTATAATAAATAAGTAAAATATCTAAATATAAATAACTAGAATATCAATTCAATTTAACTAAGTCTTTATTCAAGCAAAATATTAAAGTTATATATATAGAATTAAACTAGAATATGAGTTAATAATATAGTTATACAATAACCCAAACATCTAAAGCTATAGCTAGTACTCTGAGTTAAATCTATTTGAATCTAGAATAAATAAATTTATAGAAAATCCAAAACAAATCCAAATAAAAAAATCTAAAAACAAACTTATACCTACATTTTATGCACATCACCAAGTTGTAATCAGGTCTAAATATCATTGATATTTATCGAATAAATCAATTCAAATCAATTTAAATTAAGTTTGAAGTAATTTGATTGAATTGTTTTTTTTGATATATATCAATGATATTTAGACCCAATAATGATCTGCTGATATGCATAAAATACAGGTACAATTCTATTTTTAGATTTTTTATTTAGATTATTTTTGGATTTTCTATGAATTTATTTATTTTAGTTCAACTCAAAGTATTATTAATAATTATCAAGTAAAATGTTATGATTTTATGTTTATTATGTGACTAGATTTTATTTATTAAATTAGTTAAGTGGTCGAGTATAGGCTTGGTGCACTATATGACTTGTTATATGTCAATGTTGACAATCCCTTTTCTATAGTAACTTTCCACCTTTTGCTCCCTTATTCGATGCAAGCTTCATACTATACTATTGATAATTGATTAGGTTATGTGGTATATAGATCTTCCTTTTTACATTTTCATTACCAGTATTTGCTTTCTTATGATGATTCCTAATTCAATATAGTGCTATCCTTCCAGTACTTATCTAAAAGAATATATAAATATTTCAATCACACATGACAGTTTTTGTTTGTCGTTTGGTAAGGTTACAGGTACTTTTTGCTCTAATCAGTATTTATTGCTTATTACAAGAAAATTAAAAAATCCTCTCATCTTCAACAATTCAGGTATCGAATCAGTCTATGAGCCAGGTATTGAATCTATCTATACCACCAACAAACAGCCTAAGTTTCAATTCTCTCAAGCAGAAAATAAGGTAATAATATTGGACCCATTGATTTTTTGACCTAACCCAACCTGTAAATTTTTATTACTCTGACCTATAAACTTGACCTAACTCAACCGATCCAACCTAGATTATATAGGTTATTTATTATTTTGAAAATAGATAGATGGATAGATGGATGGATGGATGGATGGATAGGAAGAAAAAAGGCCTTCTGAGTCTACTAGTTAGAAGTTAACAAAATCTTATTATTTATTAGACAGAAATCCAAGAGAGAGTGTAGAAGAAAATTGATGAAGAAATTGTAGCTATAGAGGTAACACTATACCAGAGAACAGACCTGAGCCATCAAAGAGGAATATTATATCTAGCTAGTTAGTGACCTGCTAACAGCTGTAAGTAACTTAAAGGATGACAAACCAGTCCAGAAGATCAGAAACTATATCTAGAGGTTTAACTCTTTAGTCACTATTGACCTGGCAATATAAAATAACCTTCTAATTAATAAAATACAAAATCTCTATTATCTGGCTATGATATATCAGAAAGGAGATACTAAGAGGAGATAGAAATTTTAATCTCAGTAAACACTATCAAATATCCAAGCAATATCACTCACTAGCAATCTTGCTAATAAAAGGTTAGGATCTTACTCCAAGACCAATGTTGTAAGAAGAGCTCAACTATTACTCTTAGATGTCCTAGCTATGATTAATATAATTTGATAAGTACTTCTATATAGAAATATAGAACTATGAGCTCTCTTTAAGATTGATTACATAGAAAATCTTATAGACATGGTAGACTTTATCTAAAATAACCTAGCCAACTTCTCAAGAGTTTAAAATATATTTTTTATTAAGTCTTATTACTATATTGGATATGCATTAGATACTACTATAGATGTCTAAGAAATACAAGATGAGAAGTAAGCTGTACAAGACTTAAAACTCACTGCAAGAGAGAGAAAACTTAGTAAGAAGATCTACCAATTCTTCAAGTATTAGCTATCAGCACTACTTCACCTTGGAAAGCTCAGTTTTTGCAATTAGAAGAGTCTTATTCTTATATTTTAGTACTTAATGTAGGGAGGTAATATTCAATTTTTATTAAAGACCTACCTTAGTAATATATTTTCACTACTGTAACAACCTTAGAGAAGAACATTGTAGCAGAGCACTCCTAGTAGAAGATAGTACTATAATTTAAGATAAATCATCCAGACTTACTACTAAGACTTATATAAACACTGATTAGGAGATACTATCGAAGGTTATCTTAAAAATTAAACTATTCTGATATATCAACTAAGACTATTAGACTTATCATTACCTATGAGTATATACTTTTAGAGTCATATCCTACCACTGTTGATATATATGATGAAAGTAACAGAGTAGTAAGCATTTACTATAAAAAACTAGAATTTCTCATTTAGACTTAGACTAATAATTTTAGAATTAAAGAATTATTCAATATATTTAATAAACTAAAAGAATACTATCTAAACTCTAATATATCACTTACATCACCCATCTTTTCAGAGTATATCTCTATAGAATCAGTCCTTAAATTCATTAAAAAAATAGAGCTATTTGCAGTAGCCAGGTTATTAACACTAGTACAAAAAGGACCAGTACCAGTAGCTGCTCTCAGAAGACCAGCTAAAGTATACTATACTATAGTATATGCAGCTGCAATAATCACAGTACTACTAACAGACAATATAACTATTATAGCTGTTTATACTTAGCTGAGAAATACCTACTATACTGTAGAAATTTAGTAATAGTTAAGAGATCAGATACTTATCACTATACAAGAATAGAATAAGTCACCAATGAAGTTTTATATTAAGATCTAAAACATAATCAAACAGGCAAGATATGATACTATAGTTAGAGATCAAGTAGTAGAATTATTATTTATATTAGGTATTTAAGTAGAATTAACTCTTACCATTTGATTAGTACCAATAGCTCTAGACTTAGTAAGAAAGGTTAACTATACCTAATAATATTAGCTTATAAGAAATCTTAAATAAGATATCTATAAGTAGATAATAGTACTAAGCTTTAGAAGAAGAAATACTGCTGAAGTTGTAACTTTACTAACTACTACTACTACTATAAAACTAGTATCTATAGATAAAGATATTGAAGAACTTACTACTAAGTTTGCCTAAATAGAAGCTTACCTATCCAATATTAAGAAGAGGTAATATTAGCCAAGGTATTAGTAACAGTTATAGAGTATCTGACTTATGGAGTGAAGAAATAATAGAGATGATAGGAACTATAACTATTTTCTTACTTACTACCAATATGGAGAAAAAGAATATATAGTTAGAAACTATCAGTTTAAAACTAACTATCAAGTAGTACTAAGTAATTAGTAGTAAGATCATTAATAAAGCTATTAGTAAGATGGAATGCTTCTAGTATATATACTAACTCTACAAGTTTATAAAATATTTGAAGATAGTAAAGAAGATAAGAATATTTGAATACTACTTATAGTTCCAGTAAAGAAACTAGGACTAGCTATGAGGTAACTATACAATTGAGTCAAAGAATCTAGAAAAGATAAAAAACCTAAAGTAGTAATTGAATAGAAGAAGCTATCAGTTATTTATAAAGCTCTGAATTTCAACAAGTTCAAGAAACCTAGTTAAGATCAACTAATGTCTGAAAGCTCAAGCTATGAATCTTAAATGTACTGAACCAAGACTTACTACTATAATGCCTAAGAAGATCTGAAGGACTATCAAGTTAGTATAATATTTATATAAGCAGTAGAACTTAACTTAGCTATCAAGATACAGATCCATGAAGGACTGAGTAATACTAAGCCAGAATTTAAAGTCATTAAGATTAACCAAGCATAACTGGCTGAAGAGAAAAGTAATAAAGAAGATACTAAAAAAGCCTCCACTATTGCTATATATACTATTAAGTTAATACTATTTGAAGTAATCATTAACTTGGGAGCTAGAGGATACATTATTGTAAAGAAAGCACTTGACAGATTAAGATAAGAAATTGAATAGCCCACCACTCTTAGATTTACAATATCAAGTAGCAAATATGCAGTACCTCTTAGTAAAATGAAGGATATACTTATCAGATTTGAAGTCCTAACTATTTCTCATCAGGAAACTATTTTCAGTTCATAGTTTATAACTAGCATCCATACTTGTAGGCTGTTCTCAGGCTGTTTGTAAGCTGTTCTAGCTAGTTTGTAGTTCATGATATTGTTTTAGAGATGTTCATAGTTCATGATATTATTCTAGTGAAGTTCTAGAGTAGTTCACAGCTATTTGTTAATAATAGTTCATAGTCTATGACTAGTATCTATGTTTGTAGCTATTTTGTTTATAGCTCTTAGTAAAATAGTTCACAGCTCTTAGTAAAATAGTTTGTAAATTAATAAACTATTTTTCTGATACTGTTACTATACTTATTGTTGATATATAGACCTATAATATTATCCTAGGAAATAAATAGTTAGAAAAGGCAAGAGCAGTTATTAATATCTTTAAAAAAATGTATAAAAATAACTTGCTAAAGAAGAACTATTATCATACCTATTATTATAGACTAAAATATATTAACAGTGAAATACTCAAAATTGAACAAGTATAGAAAATATATTTTAGAGGTTTTAGCAGGTTATATAATAGTATCTTAAGAAGAGTATATGTCTATATAAGTATTAACTAGTAAGAATAAGTATGATTAATTAAATAAAATATATATTTATTAGAATCTCAAAACTATCCTAATTACTCACTTCTTGAGTAAAACTTCTTTAGCTTGTTACAGTTCAAATTTTATTATTAATTACTAGTAGGGTATTTATATAAATTGGAGGGAGTGCTATACAGATGGCTGCTCAAAACTCCTAGTACAAATTAATTAGCTAAGATTTAATAAAATACTATATCAGATTATAATATAATTAAGTAATAGAATAATATATCAGATTGAAATACTATTTTAGGTTATAGTGATATTATAGATCTCAATAATATTAAAAGTCATAATATTATTAAGATCATGTGATCAAGATCTTACTTGACCAAAATTGATATTGTTACAAAATGTTCTATCATATCTTCTTCCTTTCTTTGAGTTAGATATTAAGATATAGTTTTAACTTGGAAAAATCTCTCTATAATTGTTTTACTTCCTCCTCTAACTCCTTTATGTCATCTTGTATAAGGTGATTTAGTTAGAAGGTACTATATTAAAAATGGTTCAAAGCACTGGGCTTGTACTTAAATAGCTGATAGATTTATTTAGCTAATCTTGAAGTATAGGCAGGGAGTGCTTCTTTGAGGGCTTGTTAGCAGATCTCCCTATCCTTCTGGTTCCAGATATATTCAACTTCTTCTTTCTAAAGTTGTGCGATTCAATAGTACTTCTTCTATTCATTGATTTGTGCCAAATGCTGTTTTCTTTAAATATTGTGTAGAATTGATCAAGTCTTCTACAAGGTTAATTTTTTCATTTTCTTGAGATCTTCTAGAGGTTCTATATATCAGTACACCTCAATCAGGCTGACTTAAACTTTATGGATATTGTTCCAGTGAGGTATAGTATTTCTTAAGGCAGTTTCAGTGAACAGTATAGAGTAGAATTGTTCTTGTTATTTTTTATAACTGATATATTGTTCCTTTTATACTTGCAACATAGTATGGTCCTTCCTATTTCGAGTCCAATTTTGCTAACCATGATAACTCCACTATATTCTGATATAGTAAGACCTGATTACTAATCTTTAACTTTTCAGTCTTCTTATATTCCTTATCATAATTCTTCTTTTGGCAATCTTGTGCAATAGCAATGAATTCTCTTACCTTGTTTCAGATATTATATAATTCTTAAATTTTTTTTGTCACACAGTGTTCTATTTGTACTTTCTAGAGGTGTGACTGAGTTCTGGGGTAGTCATCACTTGGTCTACCAGCTGATGAGCTTTTCTTTTGTAAACCAGCTCAAAAGGGGTAAACTTTATTATCTTTTGTTTTATTATCTATAGTACAAATAAGACAGAAAATAGATATAGGTCCCAATCTTCTTCTTGTAATTATACTACTTTAGCAATCATATTCTTGATGGTTTGATTTATCTATTTAGTAAGTCCATTTCCTTGGAGATAGTAGGCAGTAGTCTTTATTTAGTAGATCTTAAAGTGTTGTATCAATATCTATATGAATTTATTAATAAATTTAATCCTTTAATTAGAGGTCATTTTGTAAGGTATCCTATAGCTACAGATAATATCTTTATAGATAAAGGGTATAATGTTAAGAGCATCTGTAAAGAGCAAGGCTCTTGCTTCAGAGTACTTGGTCAGGTAATCTACTACTATAATAATATATTAGTTTCCTCTAAGTATTCTTGATAACAGTCTAACAATATCTATTCTAATATGTTTAAAGAATCCTCCAGATATAATCAGTTGTAAAGCCTCAACTTCCTTTTATTGGTACCTCTTCTGGCAAGTATCACATCTCTTGATATATTCTCTAATATCTTTATAAATATTCTTCCAATAATATTTTTCTGATAATTGCTGATATATGTTGTCTACACCTATATATCTTGCAAGCTGATGATCATGGGAGGCCTAAAGTATCATCTGCTTTTTATATTCAGAGACTACAAGTTGTATTTATCCTCTATATTATTAGTAAAGTATATTATCTTTGATAAAATAGTTGAGTGCTGTTGTCTATATAAGCTGTTGATTATTTTCATTTATCATTTCAGTAAAAGTTAAGTTACTAAGATAATCTAAATATCTGTTATAGAGTTTAGTGTCTATTGGATAGATATATTCTTTTTAGTTTGGGGTATTAGTTTTGGATAAATTGGAGTAGGTATGAGAGAGTGTCTACATTCTAATGATTTTATCCTTTTCTGTATTACATTATAAAATCATACTCCTGTAGTATAGCTAATCATTATATATACATTTCTATCAGATTTGGTTTGTTCTAAAGCCATTTGAGAGCTAAGTGGTCTATTATCAGAGTAAACTACTTTTCAATTAGGAAGTGATGAAAGTGTTATACTGTCTAAATGACTGCTACACATTCTAACTAAGTGGCTCTATAGAAAGGTTCTACTCTATAGGTAGCTCATCCTATATAAGTAATCACATACTCTCCATCTTTGTTATCTTGTGCCAAAATTACTCTAAGTCTAAATGATGATATATCTGTATATAACTTGAATACTTTTATAAGATCTGGTCTTATCATTACTGGTGTATAAGTAAGTACTTTCTTAATTAGGCTAAAGGCTGTTTATATAGCTGGTATCCATTCCTATACTCTTCCTTTTCTCTACAGCATGTGTAAGGGTGTAGTAATTTCAGAGTATATCAGGAAACTATTTTCAGTTCATAGTCTATAACTAGCATCTATACTTATAAGCTGTTTATAGGTTGTTTGCAGGCTATTCTAGCTAGTTTGTAGTTTGCAATATTATTCTAGTAGAGTTCTAGGGTAGTTCATAACTGTTTGTAGCTGTTTGCTAATAATAGTTTATAGTCTATAACTAGCATCTATGTTCATAGCTATTTTGTTTATAGCTCTTAGTAAAATAGTTCACAGCTCTTAGTAAAATAGTTTATAGATTAATTAACCATTTTTCTAATATATCTAGGAATAAACCTTTTATAGAACTAGACTAGTCTTAAAAATCCTTATAGGGTCATTTTATCTTACAGGGTTAGAAAGGCTTTAATGATTTCAGTCTTCTTTAGATCTAGACAGATTTCTTCTCCATCAATTATAAATCTAAGGTATTCTATTTTCTTTTGTCCAAAGTGGTATTTTGTTGGCTTGATCCTCAATTCATATTTTCTAAGTTATTCAAATACTTCCTTCAAGGTCATTATATGTTCTGCAAAGATTTTGGCATAGATGTTAATATTGTTAATATTGTAACAAAACATTTAATAATAACACTAATTTTGATTACAATCATATAATCTTAATAATATTGAGACCCTTAGTGTTATTAAGACTCTTAGTGTTATTGAGATCTATAATATTATTATAACCTAAAATAGTATTTCAATCTGATATATTATTCTGCTATCTAATTATATTATAACCTAATATAATATAATATTTTATTTTAACTAATCAATTTGTATTAGAAGTTTTGGAGAGCCACCTGTATGATACTCCATTCAATTTATATAAATACTCCTCTCATAATTATCAATAAAATTTAGACTGCAACAAGCTAAGGAAGCTTATAATAGACAACCTGAAGGATACTAAAGCCTTACTCAAGGAGTGAGCAATTGGGATAGTTTTGAAATTCTAATAAGATACATATTTTATTCAATCAATCGCACTTATTCTTGCCAGTTAATACTTATACAGATACATAATCTTCTTAAGATGCTACTATATAACCTGCTAAGACTCTTAAAATATATTTTCTACACTTGCTTAATTCTAAGTATTTTACTATTAATATATTTTAATTCATTACAATTAATGCTAACTGATAGGAAATCAATTGATACCTTGACCGATTTGTAACCTATATTGTATAACCAAACTTGCCAAAACCCATAGTAGAAGATAAAAGCAAGAATAGTACTACTACTACCACTGCCTACATTACTATACCTATCTAGAAGAAGACTTCAAAAAGATAAAGAAATCATGTTAGACAGACTACCTACTTTTTATAGATATTCTAAGGAGTATGTTTGGGAATTCCTAGATGATTTAGAAAGCTACTTTGTAGCTAAAGGACTGGCTAGCACCTGATGGATTACTATCCTAGCTGTCTAACTTAGAGAACTTACAAAAAAAACATATTGCCTAGCCTTAATAGATGTAGCAGCTACTAGACTAGAAGAGTTGCTCCTTGCAGCTACTGCAGCAGCTAAAAATAGAGCTATACCTATATAATTAGCTATCACTCATTAAGACACTATTAGAACCTAGTTAGAAAAGAAATATTTTATCAAACAGAAACAAGAATTAATTAAGAAATAACTATTTAATATAAAGATATTAATCAACTAGTACCCAGAGGATTAGATTACTACTATTGATCAGTACATGCAACTTTGTGGAGAAACTAGCCCTATTATATAAGAAATAGTGTTTATGAATAGCTTACCTGCAGATCTCCAATGCCATATTAAGAAGTTTGGCCTCTAAAGGATAGAAGAAAAAATCAGAATAGCACAAGCTTTTTGAAACACTGAAGCAGGACACTCTGTATCTCTATATAATAAGTTACCACAAGACTTATATAGAAAGTTCAATACTAAAATATCTATAGTTCAAATGGTATCAGCATCAGCCAAACCACCCAAAGAAAATACCATCAAACTAACCATCATAGCAAAGACAGAAAAGACAACATATAAAGATAAAATAGAGAAGATTACCAAGATATTCTCTGAAATGACAGTATATATCACTGATCTTGAAGCTAAGGTAATCTGCCAGAATAAACAGCTAAGAAGAACCTATGTTGCTGAAGAACAAAACAAGATAGAGATAAATTGTTTCCTCTGTAGGAGGCATGGTCACTTTACCAAGGATTGCTGAACTAAAAGTTGGAAGGAAGGCTAAGAGAAAGAGGAAGTCAAGAAGGCCAACCATGCAAATATAGTATAGAAAATTGAGAAAGAAGATGAAGAATTTAGTAAGGAATACTTAGAAGCCTACCCCATTGAAACAGTCAGCTGCACTGCTACTAGGAAGACTCTCTACCCAAGGAAGAAACTAGCTCAAGTATCTAAAGTTATCATTGAAATCAACACAAAGACAATAATTAAATAAAGATCAATAGGATAAAGCCTTTAAGCAGACAATGCAACCTAGTAAAACAGTTATCTCAACTACTGGAGATAAAGAAATGATATATTAAGAGGAAAACAAGGAGAAGAAACCCAAAAGAGTTAGAGAATTCAAATATAACTTGTGGCAAGATATTACCAGTCAGAAGGCTAACATTATCTTTAAGTAACTCTTCTAGATTGCATCATCAATAAAGCAGAAAGTAAAAATGCAGATTATCAAAATCAAGCTAACTATTTAATTTGAGGAAGTTAATACTACCAAAGAAGAGGAGAAATGAATTCATATCTTATCTGCCTATGTACAATACAACATTGGAGGATTAGCATGCTTAGTCATTATTGATACAAGAGTCAGCATCATTGTCAAGTATTTTCTAGATTGCCTAGGATGGAATATTAATGAACCCACTACCTCTACCTTGGTCATAGTAAGTAGAAAAAGCAGCATACCTTTAGAAGTACTCCAAGAAGTACTAGTTTAGTTTGGAATAGAAATCATATATACCTATCAGAATAATTGTTACCAATATCTAATTCTACAATACTGTCTTAGGCAACAGTTGGTTAAAGAAAGCTAAAGCTAGAATCAACCTAAATATATAGAGGTTAATCTTTATTAACTATGAAAGGAAGTTCAGTATACCTCTGGATATTTAGAAAGAAGTAGTACCAAAACTTATCTAGAGACCTGAAGATAAAAGTGATATAGATGAAAAAATATCCCTCAGATAGATATATATCAACATAGTAGAAGAAGAAGAAGAAGCCAAAATAGTGATCTACAGTGAATATCACCACCTGATACCCTTGGAGAAAAACTAGCTGATCAAATACAATATAAGGAATACAAGTTATCTATTTTGTAAGCAATACATCTATTATGCTAAAATGATATATACTTACAGTGATATGAAGTTGATACCCTATCAGAATACCTTAGAGATATACCTGCCACCTAAGAAAAGAATCAAGAAACAAAGATTATCACAAACTTGCCAAAGGATCTCACCTCTAATAAATCAAGGACTGTATAGTGGAAGAAACCCTCAGCCATTTGCAGATAATATTGAAGAAGTTTGAGATTGCTTCTAGATAAATATTGGATATATTGATAAAGGATACCTTTGGGAAAATTATAATATCTACCTATAAGGATGCTATTGAAGCAAAATCAACCCCTACAACCTTTAGAAATGTGAAAATTAGGTTAGATATCTAGACAAGCCATATAATATTAACTATTATAGAACTTGGAGAGAATGCTACAATTAAGAACAAAAACAGACCATACCTAAAGAAAATAAAAAGAAGGAAATACTCAATGAATAGGATAATGAAGTTTATATTACTTAGATACTCACTGAAGTGAGAGCCTTATTCTGGGATAATAATGAAGATAAGAGACCTATTCTAATTGAAGAAAGTAACTTAGACTCAGAGGAAGAAATCATTACCTTGGAAAAAGTAATTCACTCTGATGAATATATAAATATACAATATTGGTAGTAGAAGGAATTATAGCAAAACCTATCTTAAGTTACAACTTATAAGTAGTAGAAAGAACTTAATACCTCTACCTTTGAAAAAATATTTATAGTTGAAGAGATGGAAACAGTAACTCAAGTTAAGAAACTAACAAAAACTACAATTATACTAAAGAGAAAAACTAAAGGAGCTGCAAGCTATAGACCTATATACAGATAAAGACTGTACCTTAGAACCAAAATTATTAACCTTCATAAAAACTAGAATCACTATTACCCTACCACCTGGATAATATATACAAGTATAGGTAAGAAGTAGACTTTACTACAATTCTGAAATAGGAGCCTTTCCTAAACTGATAGATAAAGACTATAGAGAAGAAATTGAAGTCAGATTAGTCAACTACAACTACAGTCAATTTGCAGTATACTAAGGAGACTGAATTACCCAAATGGTAATTGTCAAATATAAACAACAGCTAGTAAAAGAAGTAAGAAACTTAGAAGAAATGCAATGTAGAAAGAAAGAATTTAGATCTATCAGATAAGCTAATGTAATAATGAAAAGACTAAATAACTAGGAGAATGCTAAGAAGTATATCTACTCCTTCAAAAAGAACCTGTTATCAAATCAGAAGAAGTAGCTACAAGACCTACTAAAGAAATATAAGAATATTATCACAATTAGCTTTAAAGACCTTTCAGACTAAGCCATCTTTACTCACCATATTGTGGTGGAGAGAATTTTTATTACATGAGATCACAGTCATGTGATCCATAATAACACTGAGACTTGTAGTGTTATTGAAACCTGTAGTGTTATTGAGATCTGTAATCACATTATAACCTAAAATAGTATTTCAATCTGATATATTATTTCACTGCCTAATTACATTATAAACTGATATATTATTTTATTATATCTTAGCTAATCAATTTGTATCTTATATTTAGCTGAGCTAATCAGAAATTCGAGTAGTAACCTGGATAGCTGCCCATATAGCACTTTATAATTTCTTATAAATACTCCACTTGCAATTATTAATAAAATTCGAACTGCAACAAGCTAAGAAAGCTTCTTACAGACAACCCGAGGAATAATCCTACAAAGTCTAAATAGACTTTGCAAAAGAAGCCTTAGTCTGGGACTAAGTAATGGTTAGAGAGAAAGAGAAGTTTATTTGCAACAAAGCTTATTATATTACATCTACTATTTAATACACTTTTCTGCTAGTCATCCCCACCCTTTAAAGCCGCTACTGTATAATCCGCTAAGATCTCTAAGATATGCTATAGTGAATATTTTTGCTGTTAGAATATTTTAGTCCACCACAATTGGTGCCAACTAGCAGGAAATCATCGGAGAACTACCCATCTGACCAGATTTCCATCACCTATATTGCTTGACAAGAACAGTCAAAAAAAAAAAAAAAAAAAAAAAAAAAAAAAAAAAAAAAAAAAGAAAGGTACAGCTGCTATACTCTCGACAAAGTGGTGCCAAGTTGACCTAGATCTAGACAATCAATACATTGGAGCAGCCAAGAGAGATATTAATTAAAGCTATAGCATATACCCTGTACTCAGGTACAGGTTCGAATCACTGGTATAATCAGGTTCTATCCAAGACAAGACCTATGCAGAACTAAAGAAATGGATAAATTATAACTACCTCAAAGCCAGTGCCCCCTGGTATGTGCTATAGGAAATGACTATAAGAACTACTGATACCCGCTCTGAAAGAAGAATAAAATGATCACAGAGACATTCAGCATGTATGGAATATATATCCTCGGATCACTGACCAGATCAGGTCCTAGATATGATAAGTCCAAATGAATGGATAGATACTGGAAAAGACATTGAATACTCAAATAATTGCTAGACAGACAGATGACCTACCTCACGAAAACCCATGGAGGAAGACAAAGCAATGGATAGCTATCTACTTAGGTTAACTTCTAGATAGAAGAAGAATAATTATTGAACATTTATTAATTATGAGAATCCTATAGGAATTTATTAGGAAATCTCTCTCTTGAAAAATACAGCAAAAATCATATTACTTACTTAGATGAGTAACCAACTTGATCAACCTCTGGGAACTCGTTGCTCTCCTTATCAGAATCAAATAGAATAATAGCAGAATCAGATAGAAGAGCATAAACAAAAGATGGACTCTCTGGAGCATACTAGCAGATAGCCCTCACTGGAGTCCAATATCCATCAGAAGAATCTGCTGGTGACCCAGGGACTTCGCTCTTGTCCCTGATGAAGAGATTTGCATAGAAAATTAATAGGAATTCTCAATTCTGACAAAATTATTGAAGAAGAAGATACTTACCCATCATCAACTTCAGAAGGTTCATTCTCCTTATCTAATAACCCCAAAGGTACAGGACTCAACAATCCAGGAGTTAAGACCAGGATGCTTGAATCCAAAACTTCAACCCTAAAAGAATCTGAATATTCTTCAGAAGTTACCAGATTTTGAGACAGTTCTAATTATATAAGGAAAACATAGTAGAAGAAAACTATTAGTAAATGAAAATACTTTAGGAAGATCTCTACCTACTGCATCTACTAGGATATAGCATTGCATCTGCATCAAAGCCCTTGTTAACTGGGAGCAGCTGAGTTGCCACACTATCATCATCATCATCATCATCAAAATCAAGACTTACCACTATAGCTACTTCAACCTCTTCTTCTTCCTCTTCTTCCCATTCAAAATCCGCTACAGGACTGGAAGTCAATCCTGGTTCGTAATTTCAAGAATCGGAGCTCCCACCCTCCCAGCTTGAAGAAGAAGGAGCCAGAGGTGCTAAAAAGTTTAAATTACATAATCATAGGAAAGAAAAATCAGTAATGATCAAAGACATTTCCAGTTAATCGAACAGATATCTCATGCCTTGAATCAGATACTCATCAACCCATTGATATGAGAGAGGATACTCGTCATTATCAGAATCCACATCCAAAAACTCAGAGGAGTTTTGCGAATGATCTCATTATTGCCATCTACCACAATTTGAGAATGATGACTGGTAGGAGGAGTTTCACAAACAATCTTATCATTATCATTCCAGCAATGCTTGCCAAGGACAGAAGTAACTGGATATTATTGATACTGCAAAGTCATAATAGAAGTATAGAAGAAAGGAGTAGTGTATGAATTAGAAGACTTTTTAGAGTTACAAGATAGAAGCAGCAGGTGACCCTATTCTTATACTCACCAAATGACCACCCAAGCAACCCAAGCATGAGCATCTCTAAATCTCGGCGAGACTCCAAGAACTTACTTATGCACTAGAGAGACCTCATTCAGAAAGAGACCTCATTGCTGACCCAAGCAAGCAAGACAACCTTTGTTGAAGAGAGCAGACAAATCCAGACAATAAAAGCAAGATACATGACATACCTTCCTCAGCTAAGAAACGAATCACCAAAAGAAAGCAAGTCACCAAGCTCAGAAACAGAATTACACATGAATCCCATGCCTCAAGACCTCATGACCAACACTTTATAGTGAGATTCAGCAAGACTGACACATGTAGCATTCAGCAAGACTGACACATACAGCATTCAGATACATATGAATCACTCACCTTATTCCACCAATAACCCTAGTGAATAACTGATAAATCAGTTCAGATCGTCAGTATCAAATGAGCTCACACAGAAAGCCAGATCATCTGACCAAGGACCCAATCCACATGAATGACCTAAGAGTTAGAAGGAAAATAGACAATGAATCAGCTCATACCCAAAAACAAGCTTTGTGAATAAACAACATTAGAATCACATCACTGAATCATCCGACCCACCCAGATATAAACAAAATAAACCTGAATCTCAAGGAATGCACCACAACTACTGCTTATGGTAAGATCTTGAGTTTACTTATCGAAATCAGTAGCATAACTCACATGTGCACCATGGAGAGAGATCTTTGAAGATTCTAGCAAGATCATTGCGATAAAAAAAAAAAAATAAAAAAAAGTTAGAATAACCAAAGTGAAAGAGACAAGCAAGCCATGCTGAGTGCTACGAATCTAGAACAACCAAATGAATTCAGAATGACTGTGTACCTGAACACATGTACAGACAGATGAATCAGCATAGAGGGCAAGATCAATGACAACATGTAGAAGATTTAGGAGATTTTGAAAAAGAACAGCAAGCACAGTTTTCAGTTATATATTCTTTTTTTTTTTAAATATTTCGACATCCTGGAGTCTATTTTATTCAGTCATTACAGTTATATCAGTTATTTTATTCATCAAACAATTATTATTATTTTCATTTATTTTATTTTATTAATCAATTTTTATTCTGTGCATCGAACAATGACACACCTGATCGATTTCATCCCCTTTCTATTATTATTGCATTGAACAATGACACACTCGATTGATTTCCATTTTCTCTAACATATCTCTTTCCATTTTCCCTGATGTATTTATTTCCATTTTCCCTAATGTATTTCATTTATCAGTTCAGTATTTTATTTAGATTGGACATTATTGTATCATTTATTATCTAGCAATCTTTGATGGACACTTACTCATTTATTTATATATTTGTATTTTATTATTATCCCTTTATTTATTTATTATTTTATCCTTTGAAATATCCCGGAATCGTTTATTTATAGAAATATGATGAGCTACTTCTTTACTTAGTATATTCCTTATCTAGAGTAGTATTTTCTTATATTTATATTTTTAGATAACTTTAATGAATTTAACTGACAGATTTAACTAAAGACCCAGTAACTGACTTCTGTGGCCTTATGCTACACCTACACAATTTTGAAGACTTATCCCAAACTCGAACAATCAAAGGAGCTTATTTTATTAGCTTCTCTCATATAAATAGCTAATGCTCCAGAGACGATGCCCCCCCCCCTGCCACTGCCGAAGATACTGAATGATGATAATATGGATTTAGTTATATATAAGAAAATATATGCAGACGCAATTTCTTACATAGAGAGGAGATGTGGTGGAGAGAATTTTTATTATGTGAGATCACAGTCATGTGACCCATAATAACACTGAGACTTGTAGTATTATTGAAACCTATAGTGTTATTGAGATCCGCAATCATATTATAACCTAAAATAGTATTTTGATCTGATATATTATTTTGCTACCCAATTACATTATAAACTGATATATCATTTTATTATATCTTAGTCAATCAATTTGTATCTTATATTTAGTCAAGCCAATCAGAAATTTGAGTAGTAACCTGGGTAGCTGCCCATATAGCACCTTGTAATTTCTTATAAATACCCTGCTCGCAATTATCAATAAAATTCAGACTGCAACAAGCTAAGAAAGCTTCTTATAGACAACCCGAAGAATAATCCTACAAAGTCTAAATAGACTTTGCAGAAGAAGCCTTAGTCTGGGACTAAGCAATGGTTAGAGAGAAAGAGAAGTTTATTTACAACAAAGCTTATTATATTACATTTACTATTTAATACACTTTCCTGCTAGTTACCTCTACCCTTCAAAGCTGCTACTGCATAATCTGCTAAGACCTCTAAGATATGCTACAGTGAATATTTTTACTATTAGAATATTTTAGTCCACCACAATATCAACACAGAAGATACTAAACTAATCAAGCAAGCACTCTACAGACTTCTAGCCAACTATTATTACTTTATATGTAAGTATGTTCAAGAACTATTAGAGTTAGGAGTAATTATATAATCAAAAAGCTCTTAGGTATTGCTTATCAGTATAGTACTAAAGAAAGATGGATAAAGAATAGTTATTGACTACTATAAGCTGAACACAGTCACTAAGAAACATGTATATCTGATTTTGCACTTAGTAGACTTACAGAATATGTTGAAAAAGATACAAATCTACTCAACTCTTAACCTATGGATAGGATATAACCAAATCAAAATAACATCTGAAGTATAGAAGAGATCAGTATTTATTATACTATTTGGACAATATAAATTCACAAGAATGTTCTTTAAACTTTGCAATGCACCCACTATATTCTAAGCTACAATAAATGAGATCTTCTATGACCTGATTAGATATGGAGTGATTGTGTATATTGATAATATCAATATCTATATCAAAACCTTTGCAGAATACATGATGACCCTAAAGAAAATATTTGAATAACTTAGAAAATATAGGTTAAGAATTAAGTTAACAAAATGTCACTTTAGATAAAAGAAGATTAAATACCTTGGGTTTATAATCAATGGAGGAGAAATCTGCCTAGATCCAAAGAAGACTGAAATTGTCAAAGTCTTTCTGACTTTATAAGATAAATGACTTTATAAGAATTTTTAAGACTAGTCTAGTTCTATAAAAGGTTTATCCCTAAATACTCTAAAATTGCCATACCCTTACACATACTATAATGAAAAAGAAAAGTATGGAAATAGACACCAGCTATACAAACAGCCTTTAGCCTAATCAAGGAAGCACTTATCCATATATTAGTAATGATAAGGTCAGATCTTACAAAAGTATTCAAGTTATATATAGATGCATTGTCATTTAGACTTGGAGCAATTTTGATATAAGATAACAAAGATGGAGAGTATATGATTGCTTATGCAAAACAAGCCACCCATGGAGTAGAATCTTCCTATGGAACTATCTAATTAGAATATATAGCAGTCATTTGGGCTGTACAGCACTTCTACCACTTCCTAATTGGAAAACAGTTTACCTTGATAACAGACCACTCAGCTCTCAAATAGCTCTAAAACAAACTAAACTTGATAGAAATGTATACACAATAGTTAGCTATATTATAGGAGTATAATTTTACAATGCAATATAGAAAAGGATAGAATTATCAAAATATAGATATTCTCTTATGCTTATCCCAATTTATCCAAGACTAACACTCTGAACCAAAAAGAATATATCTACATATCCAATAGATACTAAACTCTATAACAGATATTTACATTATCTTAGTAACCTAACCTTTATTGGGATGATAAATAAAAATGATCAATAGCTTATATACAATAGCACTCTATTTTATTAAGAATAATATACTTTATTAATGATATAGAGAACAGATATAACTTATAGTTCCTGAATATAAAAAGTAGATAGTACTTCAGATCTCTCATGATTATCAGCTTGCAGGACATATAAGTATAGATAATACATACCAGCAATTATCAGAGAAATATTATTAGAAATATATATATGAAGACATTAGAGAATATATCAGAAGATGCAACACTTGCTAGAAGAGATGCTAACAAAAAAAAAGTCAAGGCCTTATAACTGATTATACCTGGAGGACTCTTCGAATATATTAGAATAGATATTGTTAGACTGCTATCAAGAATACTTAGAGGAAACCAATACATTATAGTAGCAGTAGATTACCTGACTAAGTACTCTGAAGTAAGAGCCTTGCTCCTTACAGATGCTCTTAACATTACACCCTTTATCTACAAAGATATTATCTGCCACTATAGAATATGTACCTTACAAAATGACCTCTAATCAAGGGATCAAATTTATTAATGAATTTATACAGATATTGATATAATACTTCAGAATCTACCAGATAAAAACTACAGCTTACTATTCTCAAGGAAATAGACTCACTGAATGGATAAATCAAACTATCAAGAATATGATTGCTAAAGTAGTATAATTACAAGGAGGAGATTGGAACTTGTACCTACTTTCTGCCTTATTTGCACTATGGATAATAAAATAAGAGACAACAAAGTTCACTTTTTTTGAGCTTGTTTATGGAAGAAAAGCTTATCAGCTGGTAGACTAAGTGATGACCACTCTAGAACTTAGCTATACTCTGAGAAGTGCAAATAGAACATCATATAATAAAGGAAATTCAAGAATTATATGATGTCTGAAATAAGGCAAAAGAATTCATTGCCATTGCACAAGATTGCCAAAAGAAGAATTATAATAAGGAATACAAAGATACTGAAAAGTTGAAGATCAGCAACTAAGTCTTACTATACTGAAATATAGTAGAGTTATCATGGTCAGCAAAATTAGACCTGAAATGAAAAGGACTATACTATGTCACAAGTATAAAAGGAACAACATATCAGTTACAAAAAATAACAGAAATGATCCTACCCTATATTATCTACTGAAACTACTTCAAGAAATACTATACCCTGCTGGAATAACTTCTATGAAGTCTGAGTCAGCCTGATCAAGATATACCAATATATAGAACTACTGGAAGACCTTAAGAAGATAGAAGGATCAACCTTATAGAAGATTCAAATGATTATATTCAATATCTAAAGAAGATAACACTTGGCATGAATTAATAAATAGAAGGAGTACTATTAAATTATATAACTTTAGAAAGAAGAAGTTGAATATATCTAGAACCAAAAGGACAGAGAAATCTGTCAATGAGCCCTCAAAGGAGTACTCCCTACCTATGCTTCAAGAATAGCTAAATAGATCTATTAGCTATTCAAGCACAAGCCCAGTGCTTTAAACCATTTCTGGTATAGTATATTCTAACTACATCAACTTATACAGGATGACATAAAGGAGTTAAAGGAAGAGGTAAAACAATTACAAAGAGATTTCTCTGAGTTAGAACTGTACCTTGAAGTCTAACTTAGAGAAACATCAGGAAACTATTTTCAGTTTATAGTCTATAACTAGCATCTGTGCTCATAGGCTGTTTGCAGGCTGTTTGCAGGCTGTTCACAAGTTGTTCTAGCTAGTTTGTAGTTTGTAATATTGTTCTAGAGGTGTTCAAGGTTTGTGATATTGTTCTAGTAGAGTTCTAGGATAGTTCATAGCTATTTATCAATAATAGTTTGTAGTCTATAACTAGCATTTATATCCATAGCTATTTTGTTCATAGCTCTTAGTAACTTAACTAGATTACTTTAGGGATAAACTATACTAGGTAGAAGAAAGATACAAAAGGTGTAATAAAATAGACTCTTTGTAGAGAGATAGTTAATAAAATAAATAAGGTTAGTATCTATTATCACAATGCCATAGATATCTATACTAAGATATTAGCCTTTTAGACTATCTACAATAAAGCTCAAGACTAAAGTGAAAATACTGAAGAAGAAATTTGAGCAAAAGGTGAAGATGGTATAGAGGAAGCTATTCAAGGTATAATATTTATATAAGCTTTAATTTCAATAATCCTTCTTACCTTTACTAGATCTATGATCTCTATAAAAATCTATGATCTCTATAAAGATTATAAATTTAAAACCAATCGGAAGACTGCTAAAAATTCCTGCAACTTGCCAATTTACAATGTACAAAAGGAATTGAAACTCCCCTATTAAATTGATAAGTACTATACATATTGTTGTCATTTAAGAAAAAGATGAATTTAAATATGGTAGAAGTCATTGTAAGAGGGTGAGAAGAGGAAGGGTAGGAAGAGGAAGGGTGGGAAGAGGAAGGGATAAAGGTGAAAAGAATAAATTATTATGACATCTGGACTCTGCATTTATTTCAGACTCTGATGCACCTGGATGTACCTCAGCATGTGCCCTAATTGTTCTCACATTTCAGGCAAGAAAAGAGACTTCCAATGATGCATCCCAATTGCAGCCTTTGTGTCAACTAACACACCCATTTGATTGACTGTCAGTGGGTTACAATGTTCCAAGGGCCAAAATTAGGGTACATGATACACAGAGGTATCTATTAATTCTACTAATTAATTTAATTATATATTATCAAGATTTAAGCGCAAAATTACTATTTGAATGCATGTGTCCTGCAAGGTCGGCGTGTATAGAGTTTATTTTTTGCTGGCGGCATCGCCACGATTTCTGTGCATGTGATTACATCAAAACGAATCCCATTGGGAGAAGAAAGTACAAATCACTTGGGTTTCTCCAAATTGTTTCTATGATTTCGTAAGCAAGCAAAAAA
>RBNK01000469.1:0-25454 GCA_003990785.1 Endogone sp. FLAS-F59071 | reverse complement strand
TAATTATAAAAAATACTATTATATACTATTATATAAAACTATAATAGATTAAATTTAGAAACAACTCAAGTTCTTCTTTGCTTAAAGTTATAATAGAAGTTATATTAGAATCTAGACTTAACTTATACTATTTTATATTTAAATTTAGTTTTAATAATATTATTTATTTCATTTGAATTTACTATTTTAAAGTTACTATTTCAAATTTATTTAGTTATATTAATGTAAATTTTTTTTTATATATATAAAAAATAACTTAGAAATAGCTTAATGGATTTTATTAAAAAAAAAAAGACAGCATTTATTTAAAGATATTTTTAGTATTAGGATATTGTGGTGACAAATTCATGGAACTTGAGTTTTTTATCATTAAGCACTAGAATATATAGCTTTACCAAGCCTTAGCATTATATATACTACATATATCAGTAATATATAATATATGAATAAAATAACCTTTTGGATTATTATATAATTGTACAGCTCTCTAGATGTCATTTTCTATTCTAACCCTTGTATTTTTGAGTATTTAAGCTCAAATTCTCTGCTCTCTTTTCTTTTTTTTATTCTCTATAATAGTATTTGCACTTTGTACCTAGCTATTTATTCTACTATTCTGTATTATCATTCTGTATAAATAGCTTAATATTTTGCTTTAATAAAAAGTAGTTAAAATTGTTATCTTCTTATTGATTATATACAAAAGCCTTAAAATAGCTCTAAAACAAAAAATAGATCAGCATTCTCATCCTTACCATCTTACTTTTTTATTATTATTACTTGTTGTAGTGAGCTAGTGAAGAACTACATTTGTTTGTTATATTTTATATTACATTTGATAGAGAATCTGAGTAGGTTTCTATAACTAATACTATATTCTAGCTAGCAAACAATCCTACACCCATTACAATGGAAAAATTAATTATGTTTATAGGTTATATATCTATTGTATCAGTTATACAGTTCCTCTAGAGCTTCAAGCTCTTTACCACTATCAAAAGTTATACTAAGGCTCAGCAATATGTTATACTATATACCACTCTTCAGAGACCTACCAACATCACTTTTAATATTGAGATGATAGTCTTAAATTCTATTATCAATCCTACTTCTAATGTGATCTGGCTTATAACAACTAAGACTTAGCTTTATGCCACCTACCATATATTAGACATTTAGCAAAATATAAAGAATTAACTATAAAGTATTTAGCAAGAACTGATCAAAAGTCCTTTAATGTTCTATACTTAAGTCCAGCATTATAAGAGTAATATATAAAAAGATACTTATAGAAATATAACAAAACAATTATACCTGCTATCAACTGCTAAACTCAAAGGATTCAGAAACTATATCTTACTCAACTGCAATACAATACTGCTAGAAGATCAACTCTATTCAGACTAAACTATAAACAGATTAAGAATATAGTAGAGAATACAATTATCAACTGACACAATGACCTATCACAGCTATATATATAAGTGACTCAAGAAGATACTATTAATATAGTAAAATTCACCAAAAGAAATATCTACATCTACTAGTTAAACAACATCACAGGATAATTTAGAAGTTACTATCAAATTGAATATGCTTTATAACTTAGATAAGAGAACCTTTAAGAACTAACCAAATAGGAATCTGCAGAATGTTTAGGCCTAACAACTTGAGAAAGATACATAGCTAAAAGAATCTTTAATATATTTCAACACTGGCCTTTAGTATTGAAATATTTTAATAACCTAATATCTCACCAATAGGAAAACTTATAATATATAGATGAAGAAACATTATTACAATATCTCTTAAAGAAATATCTAGTAGATAACAATTATCTAGAAGCAGAAACTGATATTTCTATATTAGAATTAGATATAGAAGATAATATAAGCATAGGCACTACTGATATAGACATTACCAAATTTGTACTATTGATATAAGTATTACAAATTCATAGATATCACTAATATAGATATTGCTAAATTTATAAGCATCACTGATATAGATATTACTAAATTTATAGGCACTGTCAACAACATAATCAATGTTTATATTAAAGATAATGAAGACTTATTCAATAACAATTAGAACTTCTAAATTAATAATAATTAGAACTTCTAAATCAATTATAATAGTATAATCAATAATATTCCAAGTAGTAATCTAGGTAGCTACCTGTATAGCACCTTAAAAATTTTATATAAATACCCTCAATTCTTTATTTAATAAACTTCAGTTCAATAGCAGTATATACTTAAGATCATTTTAAGAGCTAAAGATCTCAATCCCCTTCTATATACTTTAAGAGCATTAAGACTTCAAGTCTAAAATCATAATCTTATAAAGAAACAAAGTACTTTTGATACCTTAGAAACCTTGCAATATACTTGGAGATTTCTAAGTCTAATATGGATTAGTATTATTAGATACTTTCTTATAGGCAGTTCCAGAGAAATTCTCTTATAGGTATAATATTGTACTTACTAAATACTCTACTGCTGTTACTGATCTTATTGCTGAAACTTTCTTTATAGACAAACTGTATAGAGAAGTAGCCACTATGATCAGGTTATTACTAGTTATCTTAGATCTAAAAGGAAAGATTAACTATATATAGAAGTTATAGTCAGTATATATAGGAGATTAGCTAAATGCTTACCATCAGACTCTTGTCTCTCATTTGCAAACTACCATATCTAGAGCTAGAGCTATCAATACAAAGTTCTAAGATATTAGACTCGTAATAGTTAAGTAAAATACTCTGATAAGACTATAAGCTAAAAGTAATTCTACTATTAACTAGCTAACTAAAGTTATAAGCCAAATGACTACTTATATCACTAATATGAATAGAAAATTAGGAGCTTGCATATCCATCTAAACAGTTTACCACAGATCTAGAAAAAGCCCTAATGAGACTATGCCCAAGCTGTTATAGCAATTACTAATATAAGAACTGCTTAAAGAAGACTATGAGATGCTTCTACTATAGCAAGGAAAGTCACATATAATAAGATTATATATAGTATTATAATATATAGAGTATAGATATATAGCTATGTAATGTCTGACTGAATTGACCTATATTGCCTAGTTATATATATTAGAAAAATAGTTAATTAATCTATGAACTATTTTACTAAAAGCTGTAAACTATTTTATTAAGAGCTATGAATAAAATAGCTATAAATATAGATGCTAGTTATAGACTATAAACTATTATTAGTGAACAGCTATAAACAGCTATGAACTACCTTAGAACTCTGCTATGTAGAACAATATTGCAAATCATGAACTAGCTAGAACAACCTATAAACAGCCTGAAAATAGCCTATAAGTACAGATGCTAGTCATAGACTATGAACTGAAAATAGTTTCCTAATATAGATAGATGAATATTATATAATTCAAAATTAGTAATAACAATGACAATAGTTATAATAGTTATGACAGCTATAATGATAGCTATGATGCTAGAAAAGGTTATTATAGTAATAAATGTAGTAATAAGAACAACAATAGTGATAGCTATAAAACTTATAAAGCTTACTCTACTCTCCCTAGTCAATGATCTGGCTAACCCAAGAAGAATACTAGTATCTTATATAGTATGCTACCCAAGGTGACCTTAAAGCTAAGCTAGAATAGAGAAGAAGTAAAGAACAATACTTTTAACAAGAAGCTCTAATGGTTAATCCAAGAATAAAGCTAAGAGAACATACTGATAGTTAAGAGTAATAAGAAAAATAAATTATATAGATTATCAGGAAACTATTTTCAGTTCATAGTCATAGTCTATAACTAGCATCTATGCTTATAGGCTATTCATAGGCTGTTTATAGGCTGTTCTAGCCAGTTTGTAGTTTGTGATATTGTTCTAGTAGAGTTCTAGGGTAGTTCACAGCTGTTCATAGCTGTTTGCCAATAATAGTTTGTAGTTTATAACTAGTATCCATGTTTATAGCTATTTTGTTTATAGCTCTTAGTAAAATAGTTTACAGCTCTTAGTAAAATAGTTTGTGAATTAATTAATTATTTTTCTGATAACATTACAAATATAACTTTGACCTCAGGAAGAAGCTCTTAGAGATAGAGATATTAATGCCAATCAGAGGGCTTCTATAGTATCCAATAATATGCTAGCAAGTATACTGCAGAATCTAAGCTAGAAAACTATAAAAGTTAATACAATGCAAGCTAAAGTCAAATTCAACTTATCCAAGAAGTTCTCTGCCTATGTCCAGTATAGATTGAAGAAATAATAATTCTCTATATCATCAATACCAGAGTGGGAGGTTGTATTATTAGCAAAGTACTGCTTGACAGAATTAGTTAGTACATAGAATCAGCTATGAAGCAAACAATATTAGTTGCCAATAGATATATATTGTGATGGACTAAAATATATTAATAGTAAAATACTCTGATATTGAGTAAGTACAGAAAATATGTTTTAGGAGTCTTATGTAGCAAATTATGTAATAGTGTCTTAAAAAGGTTATGTATCTGTATATTTAATCTAGTAAGAATAAATGTAGTCAATTGAATAAAATATATATCTGTTAGAATCTTGAAACTATCCCAATTGCTCACTCCTTGAGTAAAGCTTTAGTATCCTTTGGGTTGTCTATTATAAGCTTCCTTAGCTTGTTATAGTCTGAATTTTATTGATAATTGCAAGAAGAGTGTTTATATAAATTGAAAGGAGTGCCATACAGATAGCTGCCTAAACTCTTAGTATAAATTGATTAGCTAAGGTAAAATAAAATACTATATCAGGTTATATTATGATTGGGTAGCAAAATAATATATTAGATTGAAATACTATTTTAGGTTATAATGTAATTATAGATCTTAATAACATTAAGAGTCTTAATAACACTAAAGGTCATAATAATATTAAAGATTATATAATACTAAAGGTTATATGACTGTAATCTTATATAATTAAAATTAGTATTATTACTAAATGTTCTATCATATCTCCTTCCTTTCTCTAAGTTAAACTTCAAGGTATAGTTCTAACTTAAAGAAATTCCTCTATAACTGTTTTACCTCCTCTTTTAGCTCCTTTATATCATCTCATATAAGTTGATGTAGTTGAAATATACTATATCGAAAATAGTCCAAAGCACTAGGTTTGTACTTGAATAGCTAATAGATTCATTCAGCTATCCTAGAAGCATAGGCAGGGAGTACTTCTTTGAGGGCTCATTGGCAGATCTCTCTATTCTTTTAGTTTTAAATATGTTCAACTTTTTCTTCCTAAAGTTATATGATTCAATAATACTTCTTTTATTCACTAATTTGTGCTAAGTGCTATCTCTTTTAAATATTATATATAATCATTTAGGTCTTCTGCAAGGTCAATCCTTCCATTTTCTTGAAGTCTTCTAATAGTTTTATATGTCAGTATATCTCAATCAGGCTGACTCAGACTTTATAGAAGTTATTCTAGCAGAGTATGATATTTCTTAAAGCAGTTTCAGTGGACAGTATAGGGTAGGATTGTTTCTATCATTTTTTGTAACTGGTATGTTATTTCTTTTATACTTGCAATATAGTATAATCTTTTCCATTTTAGATCTAATTTTACTGACTATGATTACTCTACTATATTTCAGTATAGTAAGACTTAGTCATTGATCTTCAACTTTTTGGTCTTCTTATATTTCTTATTATAATTCTTCTTTTGGTAATCTTATATAATAGTAATGAATTCTTTTATCTTGTTTTGGATATTGTATAATTCTTGAATTTTCTTTGTTATATAGTGTTCTATTTATACTTCTCAAGGGGTGTGGCTGAGTTCTGGGGTGGTTATTACTTGGTTTACTAGCTGATAAGCTTTTCCTCTATAAATCAGCTTAAAAGGAGTAAACTTTGTTGTTTTTTATTTCATTGTCTATAGTGTAAATAAGGTGGAAGGTAGGTATAGGTTCTAATCTCCTTCTTATAATTATATTACTTTAGCAATTGTATTCTTAATAGTTTGATTCATCCATTCAGTAAGTCCATTTCCTTAGAGATAGTAGGCAGTAGTCTTTATCTGGCAGATTCCAAAGTATTGCATCAATATCTACATAAATTCATTAATAAATTCAGTCCCTTGATCAGAGGTCATTTTATAAGATATCTCATGGCAGCAGATAATATCTTTATAGATAAAGAGTACAATGTTAAGAGTGTCTGTAAGAGATAAGGCTCTTGCTTTAGGGTACTTAGTCAGGTAATCTACTACTACTATAATATATTGGTTTTCTCTAAGTATTCTTAGTAGTAGTTTAACAATATCTATTCCAATATGTTCGAAGGGTTCTCTAGGTACAATTGGTCATAAGGCCTTGACTTTCTTTCTTTGGCACCTCTTCTAATAAGTATCGTATCTTTTGATATATTCTTTAATATCTTTATACATATTCTTTTAATAATATTTTTCTGATAATCGCTGATATGTATTATCTATACCCATGTGCTTTTTATGTTTAGAGACTACAAGTTGTATCTGTCTTCTGTATCATTGATAAAGTATATTATTCTTGATAAAATAATTGAGTAGCTCTATAGAAAGATTCTGCTCCATAAGTAGCTTGTCTTATATAAGCAATTATATGCTCTCTATCTTTATCATCTTGTACCAAAATTACTCTAAGTCTGAATAATGATATATCTGAATATAACTTAAACACTTTTGTAAAATCTAGCCTTACTATTACTGGTGTATAGATAAGTACTTCCTTGATTAGGCTAAAGGCTGTTTATGCAGCTAATGTCTATTTCCATATTCTTTCTTTTTTTTGCAGTATATACAGGGGTGCAGCAATTTTAAAGTATCCAAGAATAAACCTTTTATAGAACTAGATTAGTCCTAAAAATTCTTATAGGGTCATCTTATCTTATAAAGTCGGAAAGGCTTTGACAATTTTGGTCTTCTTCAGATTTGGGTAAATTTCTCCTTTATTGATTATAAATCTAAGATATTCAATCTTCTTTTATCCAAAGTAGTATTTCATTGGCTTGATCCTCAATCTATGTTTTCTAAGTTATTCAAATACTTCCTTCAGAGTCACTATATATTCTACGAAGGTTTTGGTGTAGATGTTGATATTGTTGATATATATAATTACTCCATATCTAATTAGATCATAGAAGATCTCATTCATTGCAGCTTGAAATGTGGCAGGTATATTACAAAGTCCAAAGGACATTCTTGTAAATTCATACTGTCCAAATGATATAACAAATGCTAATCTCTCCTGTGCTTCAGATGTCATTCCAATCTGGTAGTATCCTGTCTATAAATCAAGAGTTGAGTAGATTTGCACCTTTTTCAATATATTCTACAAGTCTTTTGAGTGTAGGATTAGATATGCATACTTCTTTATAACTGTATTCAGCCTATAGTAGTCAATAACTATTCTCTGTCTATTCTTCTTTAGTACTATACTGATAGGTGATACCCAGGGGTACTTTGATTATATGATTATTCTTAACTCTAATAGTTCTTAAATATACTTGTATACAAAGTCATAGTAGTTAGCTAGTAATCTATAGAGTACTTGTTTAATTGGTTTGGTATCTTTTGTATTAATATAGTAAGTGAAAAAGGCCTAGTCTAAGAGGTCCTTGAAGCTGATTGCAATGAAGTCCTTATATTTCTTTAATAAGTCTTATAGCTGCTTTTTCTAATTTAGTAACAGGTTTTTATTAAGGGAGTAGATATGCTTCTTGGTATTCTTCTGATCATCCAGTCTTTCCATTATCATGTTTGCTTATCTAGTAAATCTAAATTTTTTCTTTCCTTATTGCATTTCTTTTAAGTTCTTCACTTCTTTCAATGGTTGTTATTTATATCTAACAATCACCATTTGGGTAATTTAATCTCCTTAATATACTTCAAATTACCTGTGATTGTAGTTAACTAATCTGACTCCAATTTCTCTTTTATAGTCTTTATCTATCAGTCTAGGAAAGGCTTCTATTCTAGAATTACAGTAAAGTCTATTTCTTGCATATACTTGCACACATTGTTTAGATAGTAGGGCAATAGTGATTCTAGTTTTCATAAAGGCTGATGATTTTAGTTCTAGAGTACAATCTTCATCTATATATAGGTTATAGCCTACAGCTTCTTCAGTTTTCCTCTTTAGTATAATTATAGTTTTTATTAGTCTCTTAACTTGAGTTGCTGTTTCTATTTCTTCAACTGTGAATACTTCTTTGAAGATAAGGATGTTAGGTTCCTTTCACTGCTTGTAAGTTGTATCTTGAGGTAGATTCTGCTATAAGTTCTTCTACTACTAATATTGTATATTTATATATTGTGACGGACTAAAATATATTAATGGCGAAATACTCGGGATTGAGCAAGTGCAGAAAATATATTTCAGGGGTCTTAGCGGTTTATGTGGTAGTGTCTTAAGAAGGGTATGTGTCGATGTAGATGTTTAACTAGCAAGAATTTGATTGGATAAAGTATATCTGTTAGAATCTCGAAACTATCTCAATTGCTTACTCCTTAAGTAAGGCTTCAGTATCCCTCAGGTTGTCTGTTGTAAGCTTCCTTAGCTTGTTGCAGTCCGAATTTTATTGATAATTATGAGCGGGGTATTTATAAGAAATTACAAGGTACTATACGGGCAGCTATCCAGGTTACTACTTGAATTTCTGATTGGCTTGGCTAAATATAAGGTACAAATTGATTAGCTAAGATATAATAAAATGATATATCAGGTTATAGTGTAATTGGGCAGTGAAATAATATATCAGATCGAAATACTATTTTAGGTTATAGTGTAATTGTGGATCTCAGTAATACTTTAACTCTCAGTAATACTTCAAGTCTCAGTAACACTTCAAGTCACATGACTGTGATCTCACATAATCAAATTGTATGTCATCACCAAATGTTCCGTCACATCTCCTTCCTTTCTGCAAGTTAGATTTCAAGGTATAGTTCTAACTCAGAGAAATCTCTTTGTAACTGTTTTACCTCTTCTTCTAACTCCTTCATGTCATTCTGTGTCAGTTGATGTAGTTGGCATGTACTGCACCGAAAGTGGTTCAAAGCACTAGGCTTGTGCTTGAATAGTTGATAAATTCATTCAGCCATTTTTGTGGCATAGGCAGAGAGTGCTCCTTTGAGGGCTCGTTGACAGATTTCCCTATCCTTCTAGTTCCAGATGTGTTCAATTTCCTCATCCCAGAGTTGTACGATTCAGTAGTATTCCTTCTATTCGTTGATTCATACCAGGTGTTGCCTCCTTTGAATGTTGCATACAATTGATTGGATCTTTTGCAAGGTTGATCCTTCTATCTCCTTAAGGTCTTCCAGGGGTTCTATATGTCAGTAGACCTCGATCAGGCTAACTCGGATTTCATGGAAGTTGTTCCAACGGGGCATGGTATTTCTTGAGGCAGTTTCAGTGGATAGTATAGGGTAAGATCATTCCTGTCGTTCTTCGCAACTGATATGTTGTTCCTTTTATACTTGCAATATAGTATGGTCCTTCCCACTTCAAGTCCAATTTTGCTAACTATGAAGACTCTACTATATTCCAGTATAGTAAGACTTGGTCACCAATCTTTAATTTCTCAGTTTCCTTGTGTTCTTTATTGTAATTCTTCTTTTGGCGATCTTGTGCAATGGCAATAAATTCTCTCACCTTGTTTTGGACATTATGTAGTTCTTGGATTTCCTTTGTTATATGATGCTCGATTTGTATTTCCCAGGAGGTGTGGCTGGGTTCTAGGGTAGTCATTACTTAGTCTACCAGCTGATGAGCTTTTCTTCTATAAGCAAGCTCAAAAGGGATGAACTTTGTTGTCTCTTGTTTCATTGTTCATAGTGCAAATAAGGCAGAAGGTAGGTACAAGTCCCAATCTCCTCCTTGTAATTGTACTATTTTAGCAATTGTGTTCTTGATGGTTTAATTCGTCTGTTCAGTAAGTCCATTTCCTTGGGGGTGGTAGGCAGTAGTCTTTATCTGGCAGATCCCGAAGTGTTGCATCAATATCTGTATGAATTCATTAACAAATTCAGTTCCTTGATCAGAGGTCATTTCATAAGGTATTCCATAGTGGCAGATAATATCTTCATAGATAAAAGGTATAATATTAAGGGCATCTGCAAGGGGCAAGGCTCTTGCTTTGGGGTACTTGGTCAGATAATCTACTGCTACTATGATGTATCGATTTTCTCTAAGTGTTCTTAGTAGTAGTCCAACAATGTCTATTCCAATATGTTCGAAGGGTCCTCCAGGTACAATCAGTTGTAAGGTCTCGACTTCCTTTCCTTGGCGCCTCTTCTGGCAAGTGTCACATCTCCTGATATATTCTCTAATATCTTCATATATATTCTTCCAATAGTATTTTTCTGATAATCATTGATATGTGTTATCTACGCCCATGTGTCCTGCCAGCTGATTATCATGAGAGGCTTGAAGTACCATCTACCTTTTGTGTTCAGGAACTATAAGTCATATCTGTCCTCTGTGTTGTCGGTAAAATATATTATTCTTGATAAAGTAGTTAAGTGCTATTGTCCGTATAAGCCGTTGATTGTTTTCATTCGTCGTTCCAGTAAAGGTTAGGTTACTGAGGTAATCTAAATATCCGTTATAGAGTTCAGTGTTTATTGGGTAGGTATATTCTTTTTGGTTCAGGGTGTCGATCTCGGATAAATTGAGGTAGGTATGAGAGGGTGTCTACATTCTGATGATTCCATCCTTTTCTGTATTGCATCGTGAAGTCGTATTCCTGCAGTATAGCTAGCCATCATGTATACATTCCTATCAGATTTGGTTTGTTCCAAAGCCATTTGAGGGCTGAGTGGTCTGTTATCAGGGTGAACTGCTTTCCAATCAGGAAGTGGCGGAAGTGTTGTACGGCTCAAATGACTGCTACACATTCCAACTGAGTGGCTCCATAGGAAGGTTCTGCTCCATGGGTAGCTTGTCCTGCATAAGCGATCACATGCTCTCTGTCTTTGTCATCTTGTACCAGGATTGCTCTGAGTCTAAATGACGATGCATCTGTATACAGCTTGAATACTTTTGTAAGATCCGGTCTTGCCATAACTGGTGTGTGAGTAAGTGCTTCCTTGATTAGATTGAAGGCAGTTTGTGCAGCTGATGTCCATTCCCATGCTCTTCCTTTTCTTTGCAACATGTGCAGGGGTATAGCAATTTCAGAGTAACTAGGGATAAACCTTTTATAAAACTGGACCAGTCCTAAGAATCCTCGTAAGGTCATTTTATCTTATGGAGTTGGAAAGGCCTTGATGATTTTGGTCTTCTTTGGATCTAGGCAGATTTCTCCTCCATCAATTATAAATCCGAGGTATTCAATTTTCTTTTGTCTGAAGTAGCATTTTGTTGGCTTGATCCTTAATCCATGTTTTCTGAGCCATTTGAATACCTCCTTCAGGATTACCATGTGTTCTGCAAAGTTCTCCACATAAATATTGATATCATCAATGTACACAATCACTCCATGTCCAATCAAATTGTAGAAGATTTCATTTATTGCAGCCTGGAAGGTGGTGGGTGCATTGCAAAGTCCAAAGGACATTCTTGTGAATTTATACTGTCTAAATGGCGTAACAAATGCTGATTTCTCCTATGCTTCAGGTGTTATTCCAATTTGGTTATATCCTGCCCATAGGTCCAAGGTTGAGTAGATTTGCACCTTTTTCAACATGTTTTGCAAGTCTTCTGGGTGCAGGATTGGATATGCATGCTTCTTGGTGACTGAGTTCAATTTGCGATAATCAATAACCATTCTCTGTCCGTCCTTCTTTGGTACTATACTGATAGGTAATGCCCAAGGGCTCTTTGACCGTATGATTACTTCTAACTCCAATAGTTCTTGAACATGCTTTCATACAAAGTCATGATAGTTGGCCGGCAATCTGTAGGGTGCTTGTTTGATTGGTTTGGCATCTCCTGTGTCAATATGGTGAGTGAAGAAGGCTTGGTCCGGTAGGTCTTTGAAACTAATCGTGATGATATCCTTATATTCCTTCAGTAGGTCTTGTAACTGCTTCTTCTGGTTTGGTAGCAGATTTTCGTTGAGGGAGTAGATGTGCTTCTTGGCGTTTTCCTGGTCATCCAGTCTTTCCATTATCACATTTGCCTGTCCAGTCGATCTAAATCCTTTCCTTTCACATTGTGTTTCTTCTAAATTTTCTACTTCTTTCAAAGATTGCTATTCACATTTGATGATCACCATCTGAGCAATTCGATCTCCTTGGTATACCTTGAATTGGTTGTGGTTATGGTTTACTAGTCTCACCTCAATTTCTCCTCTATAGTCTTTATCTATTAATCCAGAGAAGGCTCCTATTCCAGAGTTTCGGTAAAGTCTACTTCTTGCCTATACTTGCACACATTGTCTAGGTGGTAGGGCAATAGCAATTCCAGTTTTTATGAAGACTGATGATTTTGGTTCCAAGGTGCAGTCTTCATCTGCATATAGGTCATATCCTGCGGCTTCTTCAGTTTTTCTCTTTGGTATGATTGCGCTTTCTGTCAGTTTCTTGACTTGAGTTGCTGTATCCTTTTCCTCAACTGTAAATACTTCTTCAAAGGTGGGGACATTTGGTTCCTTCCACTGTTCATGAGTTGTATCCTGAGATAGGTTTTGCCACAAGTCCTTCCATTACCAATAGCACATGCTGATATGTTCATCGGGGTGAATTATTTCTTCTAATACGATGATTTCTTCTTCCGAGTCTGAGTCACTTTCTTCAATTAGGGTAGGTCCATCATCTTCATCATCTTCCTGGAATAAGGCTCTGACTTCAATAGGTGTCTGAGTAGTATAAACTTCATTGCTCCATTCCTCAGGTACTTCCTCAATTTCTTCATTCTCTTCAGGTATCGTCTATTCTTGTTCTTGGTTGTAACATTCCTTCCAAGTTCCATGGTAGTTGATATCATATAGTTCGTCCAGATATCTGACCCAGTTTTCGCATTCCCAAAAGTCATAGGGGTTGACTTCATTCCAGTAGCATCCTTGTAGGTAGATGTTGCGATTTCCCCAAAGGCATCCTTTGCTGATATGTCCAATATTCGTCCAAAAACAGTCCCATACTTCTCCAGTGTTGTCTATGAATGGGTGAGGGTTCCCTCCATTATATGGCCCATGATTCATTGAGGGTGGAGTCCTTTGGCGGGTCTGTGACAATCTTGGTTTCTTAATTCTTTTCTCGGTTGGTAAATGCATCTCCAAGGTGTCTTGGTAAGGTATTAACTTTGTATCACTGCAGGTGCACATCATCTCAGCACAATAGATGCATTGTTCACAGAATGGACATCTAGTGTTTCTCATGTTGTATTCAATCAACTGGTTCTTTTCCAAAGATGTTAGGCGGCAGTATTCACTATGGATTACTATGTTTGCTTCTTCTTCTTCTACCAAGTTGAGGTGTATCTATCCGGGGGTTACTTCTTCATCTATGTCACTTTCATATTCCGGTCTCTGAGTAAGTTTTGGTACTACTCCTTTCTGAATATCCAGAGGTACACTGAACTTTCTTCCATGGTTAACAAAGATTAACCTTTGTGCATCTAGATCAATTCTGGCTTTAGCTTTCTTCAGCCAACTGTTACCCAAGATAGCATTGTAGGATTGTACATCAGTGATCACCATTCTGACTGGAATTATTTCTGTTCCAAACTAGACTGGTACTTCTTGGAGTACTCCTAAAGGTATGCTGCTTTTTCCACTTGCGATGACTAAGGTAGAGATGGCGGGTTCATCAATATCCCATCCTAGGCAGTCTAGGAAATGCTTGGCAATGATGCTGACTCCTGCTCCAGTGTCAATAATAACTGAGCATGCTAATCCTCCAATGTTGCATTGTGCGTAGGCGGATGAGGTATAGGTTCGCTCTTCTTGTTCTTCGGCAGTGTTAACTTCCTCGAATCGGATGGTTGGTTTGGTTTCAGTAATCTGCATCTTCACCTTTTGCTTCGTCGATGGTGCGATCTGGAAGAGTTGTTTAAAGGTAATGTTGGCCTTTTGGCTGGTAATGTCCTGCCATGGGTCATACTCGAATTCTCTAACCCTCTTGGGCTTCTTCTCCTTGTTTTCTTCTTGATCTGTCATTCCTTCATCTCCAGTGGTTGAAGTAACTGTCTCACCAGGTTGTATTATTTGTTTGAAGGCTTTGTCCTATTGATCCTCATTCAACTGTTGCCTTTGTGTTGGCTTCTTAGGCTTCTCAATAACAACCTCAGGTTCCTGGATCGGTTTCTTCCTTGGGTAGAGAGTCTTCCTAGTGGTAGTGCGGCTGACTGCTTCAACAGGATAGGCTTCCAGGTATTCTTCGCTAAATTCTTCATCTTCTTCTTTGATTTCTTGCACTACATTAGCATGGTTGGCCTTCTTTTCCTCCTCTCTCTCCCATCCTTCCTTCCAAGTTCTCATTCGGCAATCTTTGGCAAAGTGACCCTGTCTTCTACAGAGGAAACAATTCATTTCGATCTTATTGCGTTCTTCAGCCACGAAGGTTTCTCTCAGTTGCCTATTCTGGTGGATCACCTTGGCTTCAAGATTGGCTATATGTACTATCATTTCTGAGAACATCTTGGTAATCTTCTCCATTTCATCCTCATGTGTTGTCTTTCCTGTTTTTGCTATGACTGTCGGTTTAATAGTGTCCTCCTCAGGTGGTTCGGCTGATGCAGGTACCATTTGCACTACAGGTATTCCAGTGCTGAATTTCCTATGTAGATCTTGTGGTAACTTGTCATATAGGGATGCCGAATGTCCTGCTTCGGTGTCCCAAAAGGCCTGTGCCATCCTAACTTTTTCCTCCATTCTTCAAGGGCCAAACCTCTTGATATGGCATTGGAGATCTGTGGGTAAGCCATTCATGAACACCATTTCTTATACAACTGGGCTGGTTTCTCTACAGAGTTGCATATACTGATCGATAGTAGTAACCCAATCTTCCAGGCACTGGTTGATTGACATCTTCATGTTGAATAGCTGTTCTTTGATTGATTCTCACTTCTGTTCGGTAAAGTACTTTTCTTCTAACCAGGCTCTTGTAACATCCCAATGAGCGGTGGCTAATACTGTGGTAGTGGGTGCATTTCCAGCTACTGCTGTGGTTGCAAGGATTAATCCTCCTAGTCCAGTGGCTACTGCATCTGTTAGAGCCACATGGTAGGCTTCTCTTACAGGTCCTCTAAGTTGGGTGGCCAGGATAGGCAACCATTGGGTGCTGACCATTCCTTTGGCTGCGAAGTAGCTTTCCAAATCATCTAGGAATTCTCGAACATATTCCTTGGTATATCTGTAAAAGGTAGGTAGTCTGTCTGCCATGATTTCTTCATCTTCTTGAGGTCTTCTCCTAGGTAGTTGTAGTAATACAGTCGGTGGTGGTGGTAGTGCCATTCTTGCTTTTGTCTTCCACTATGAGTTTCGGCAAGTTCGGTTATGCAATATAGGTAACAAATCAGTTGAGGTATCGATTGATTTCCTGCCAGTCGGCACCAATTGTGACGGACTAAAATATATTAATGGCGAAATACTCAGGATTGAGCAAGTGCAGAAAATATGTTTCAGGGGTCTTAGCGGTTTATGTGATAGCATCTTAAGAAGGGTATGTGTTGATGTAGGTGTTTAACTAGCAAGAATTTGATCGGATAAAGTATATCTGTTAGAATCTCGAAACTATCTCAATTGCTTACTCCTTAAGTAAGGCTTCAGTATCCCTCGGGTTATCTGTTATAAGCTTCCTTAGCTTGTTACAGTCCGAATTTTATTGATAATTGTGAGTGGGGTATTTATAAGAAATTACAAGGTGCTATACGGGCAGCTACCCAGGTTACTACTTGAATTTCTGATTGGCTCGGCTAAATATAAGGTACAAATTGATTGGCTAAGATATAATAAAATAATATATCAGGTTATAGTATAATTGGGCGGTGAAATAATATATCAGATCGAAATACTATTTTAGGTTATAGTGTGATTGCGGATCTCAGTAACACTTCAACTCTCAGTAATACTTCAAGTCTCAGTAAAACTTCAAGTCACATGACTATGATCTCACATGATCAAATTATATGTCATTACCAAATGTTCCATCATAATATTTATTAAGGTAAATTATTTCTTTCAAGGCAATGATTTCTTCTTCTAAGTCTGAGTCACTTTCTTCAATTAGGAGAGATCTATCATCTTTATCATCATCCTAGAATAAGGCTCTCACTTCGGTGGGCATCTGAGTAGTGTAAACTTCATTGTCTCATTCATTGGGTATTTCCTCATCTTTATTTTCTTCAGGTATAGTCTATTCTTGTTCTTGATTGTAATATTCTCTCCAAGTTCTATAATAGTTGATATCATATAGCTTGTCTAGATATCTGACCTAATTTTCACATTCCCAAAGGTCATAAAAGTTAACTTCTTCACAATAGCATCCTTGTAGATAGATGTTGTGATTTTCCCAAAGGTATCCTTTGCCAATGTGTCCAATATTTATCTAGAAGCAATCCTAAACTTCTCCAGTGTTGTCTGTAAATGAATAAGGGTTTCTTCTACTATATGGTCCTTGATTTATTAGAGGTAGGATCTTTCGGTAGATTTGTAATAATCTTGATTTCTTAATTCTTCTCTTGAATAGCAGAAGTATCTCCAAGATGTCTTAGTATGGTATCAACTTTGTGTTACTGCAAGTGTATATTATTTTAGCATAATAGATGCATTGCTTACAGAATGGATATCTTGTATTTCTCATATTGTATTCAATTAGCTGATTTTTCTCTAAAAGGGTCAGGCAGCAGTATTTACTATGAATCACTACATTGGCTTTTTCCTCTTCTATCATACTGAGGTATACCTATCTAATGTAAGGATGAGACTCTGGAATCAGCTAAGTATGGAGAAGATAGGGGGCTCAATCGGGAACCAGTAGCTGGGCTAAAATTCATACTGTAGGTAAAACCAAAATGGAAAATAGGGGGTGTGGAGGAATAAAACTTCGAAAATATTGAAATATATGTTTAGAGGTGCTAGGGAATATTAGTCCCTTCAGATGTGTATCAGCAATCAATTATTGATTAGATGTCAAAAGGTTCTCTCTCGGCTCGAATTCACTAAGCAATACTTTCTTTACCAGTTGCGTTTGGACTATTAGACTTATATTGGGCTCAAGCTCAGGCAAAGATTTATTGAATGGAAATAAAGGGGGATATTTATACAGTTTTAAAGAGGTGCTATATGGGTAGCTGCCCTGTTACTGCTCTCAAAACTATTGGTTATTTAAAATATAAACTAATTATAAATTTATGTGATATAACGAGTTATGTAGGTTATAGATTTAAGACAGTTAAAGATTTAAGATGGTTAAAAGGTTTAAGACGGTTAAAAGGTTTCACAAGTTAAGGAACTGTTCTAATTGGTCGAAATCTCTTTGTAATATGCAGATTTCTTCTTTAAGTTCCTCAAAGGTATTTTGAGACAGTTGGTGAAATGCGGATGGTCTAATTTTGATAAGTCTTTTCAAGGCGGCTGGTCGAAACTGGAAGAGTCTGTAAATCTGGAGGGCAATTCTTTAAGATTGGAGGAGAATCTCTTGATGTAGTGCTCGTTTGCATGCCTCTGCATGTCGTCGGTCCCATACATGTTCAAGATCTTCTTCCCATATCCTAGTGATCTTATAGTAGGCCTAAAATTCATCTTGTGTTTATCGTTTCTGAGCAATGTCGATGTTTTTCATTATTATTTGAGTCCTTCGTAGGGCAGATCCTTCCTCAGGTAATAGTTCAGATGGAGGGTCTTCTAAGGCTCGGTATGCTTCAATAACTCGGCTTCGGAGGTATTTGTCATTGTTGAATTGGGGCATTTTATACTTGTATAAATCTTTCAGTCTCCTCTCATTACTCCTCTATTTATAAGCATCATCTCCAGACAGCTGATAAATCAATTTCATACAAAGTATTACTTGACTTTTCCACAGTGTACCAGTGTTGGCTGAATTGTTCCTTTTGGGCTTCAGATCCAGATTGAGGTTCCCTTTATATCTTGAATATAGTATGGTCCTTCCCATTTTGGTTCAAGTTTTGCTAACCAAGAGGCTTCAACAATATTTCAATAAATCAAGATTTGATCTCCAATATTTAATGTTTCAACCAGCGGATTCTTGTACTTCTGTTGATCTTGCACTTTCTGGATGAACTTTTGCGCCTTGTGTCAAATATGTTTCAGTCTCTCCATATCATATGTCATTAAGCTCCAAATTTGTTCTTCATATGATTCTCTCATATCGGCTTATAGTACTCTCCTATTTGGCAATCTCCTATAGACTAACTCAAAAGGGCTGAAAGTCGTGGTCTTCTGTTGTGAGCATCTGATTGCGAATAGTACGGATGGTAACCAAAAGTCCCAGTCGATATATGTTTTGCTCATTTTCGAAATTGTATTCTTGATCATCTGGTTCATCCGTTCAGTGAGTCCATTTCTTTAAGGGTGATAGGCAGTAGTTTGGATATGTTAGATATGGTATGTTCAATTTAATTCTTTTATTAGATCATTGCAGAATTCTGTTCCTCTGTCGGATGTTATCTGTTTTGGTAGTCCATGTTGGCAGATGATTCATTTATGTATAAATTCTGATATTGTCTGAGCATCTGATGTTTCCAAGGATTCTGCTTTGGGCCATTTTGTTAACCAGTCAACTGCTATGACAATGTATTTCTTTCCGGTAAGGGTCTGTGGAAGGGGTCCAATTATGTCGATTCCGATATGTTCAAAAGGGGCATTTGGCATTGTGCTGAGTTGCCAGGATACAAAATCCTTAATTGTTTTCCTCTTCTGGCAAGTGTCGCATGTCCTAATATAATGTTGTATGTCTTTCCACATTTGTGGCCACCAATAAATTTTTGCTAACTGCTGATAGGTTCATTCTACTCCTTGGTGTCCAGATAAGTGATAATCATGTGCTTCTAATAAAATATTATTCACACGATGTATTGGGATAACTATGCATTGATATTCTTTGTCTGTTTGTGATATTTTATATAATTCTCCATCCTGATATTCGAAGTTTTGTCAGCTCCTAAGTATGATCTTCTTTCTCCATTCGTTGACTATTGATATTTTTCCTCCTCCTAAATACATTATAATCTGATAGTATAGCTCCTGATTCATTAGAATCATACAGTCTTTTCTCAGGGTGATATCTCCCTTCTTGGTATTCTTGATAATGCATTGGCATGCTGGTATATCTTTTCAGGTTTGTGCTGGACCTTGAAGTCGTACTCCTGAAGTCTCATAATCCATCAAGCGTAGATCCTGGTAGGTTGAACTTTGTTGAATAACCACTTGAGGGCCACATGATCTGTAACGAGAGTAAACTTTTGTCTGATTAGGTAGTGGTAGAAGTACTCAATTGCCCAGATTGCTGCCAAGCATTCCAATTTGGTTGCTTCATAATTAGCTTGTACTGGATTGGTTCCTTTGCTAGCATATGTAATCATGCGTTCATTCCCTTATTCATCTATCTGCATCAGGACAGCTTCGAGTCCTTTAGCTGATACATTGGTGTGTAAGGTAAATAGTTTTTCCTAGTTAGGTCATTTCAGAATTGGTGCACTCATAAGAGCTTCTTTGAGTTCTTCTATGGCTAAATGTTGGGGTATTCTGAATTTAAACTGAATTCCTTTCCTAAGCAGGTGGTGCAGGGGTCGTGCAATCATTGAAAAGTCCTTGACGAATTTTCGATAGAAGGTTGCTAGTCCTAAAAAGGCTCGTAACTTGGATATGTTTGTAGGTACTGGGTAGGTTCTGATCTCCTTAGTCTTGCTCGGATCAGTCCTCAGTCCTTCTGCTGTGATGATGAATCTGAGGTACTTCATTTCTGTTTCTCTGATTGTGCACTTCTTTACTTTGAGTCTGAATCCACTTTCTCGAAGTCTTCGAAAAATCTCGATGATTCCCTTGACATGACTTGGCCAATCTGGTAAGTATAGCTGAATATCATCGATATACACTGTAATGTTCTTGCCAATCATGTCTCTGAAGACATCTGTCATTGCTTTTTGGAAAGATGGCAGGGCGTTGTATAACCCAAAGGGTATCCGGGTATACTGGTAGTGACCATCTTGTGTTACAAATGCGGATTGTTCACTTGCTTCAGGGGTGAGTGTAATTTGGTGATATCCAGCATACAAATCAAAACTCGAGAAGTATTGAGGCTGCTTCTCCACTAAATCCAGTAAGTCGTCAATCCTTGGTATAGGAAATGCATCCTTTTTGGTGATGGCATTAAGGGCTTGGAAATCCACACAGAATCTTGGGGCTGTTGTTTCAGTTCTAGTTTCATCCTCATTAATAATAATTTCCTTCTTTGGTGCAACGACAATAGGGAATCCCCACAGGCTTTTGATTTGATGATTATGCCATTATTTTCTAGTCGAGTGATTTCTTCAGTGACCCATTTTCAGTAGCTCGGGTTGAGGTGGTAGGGTGCCTTCTTGATTGGTTCATGGTCACCTGTATCAATATGATGTTGGTACTTGGGGTCCACTCCTGTAGTACTTTCTAAACTAGTTATGAAGATGTCTTGGTTCCTGTTGATAATTGCCCTGATTTCTATGATTTGTCCTTCTTGTAAGTTTCTTCTGATTTTGACTGCTAGGCAGTCATTCTTTCTTTCTTCTTTTTAGTTTACTGAAATTTGTTGTCGATTTACAATAGCTGTATTGACTCCAGTTGATCCAAATCCACCTTGACCTCTGGCTGTAGTTCTTACCAAGTTGGGGTATTGCTCTCGGAGTGTAACCATTGCATAAGGTAAGATAATCATTTGTGCAACTCGGCCTCCTTTTTCTAGGTCGATCCAATTGGTTTGGTGTTGGTTAACTACAATAACTCTGATAGTTCCAGTATAATCTTGATCAATTACTTCTGCATCTGTAGTGAGTCCTGCTTTTGCTAATGAGCTTCTTGGTTTCACCATTCCGAAATGTCCTTCCAGTATTTTTAAAGCAAATCCAGTATCAAGAATTGTGCTATCTCCAGGTTGCAGAGATATGCTTTCTGGAGTCATAAGGTCAAGTCCTGCTGATCCTTCTGTAGTGTGCTGAGGTAATGGTAGCTTGTAGTTGGTTTGACAAGCATTGATCATAACATTGATCATGTCTTCATTGTGTTCTCAGTGATGTTCATTGTCCCAGTCTTCAAGGTAGGTTCTATGATACTTGTAGTCGAAGTGTTAGTCTGGATACTCCGATCTTTTGGCTACTATCTACATGTCTCGTACATTCCATTCGTCCTAGTATTTGTTCTGAAAATCATCTCGGTTTCTAAAGAAATATGACTTGCCAATGAAAGATGCCTTCTCTTTGCAGATATCCTAGATGTGGCTTCCATCTTTAAAGGGGTATAGTTGTTTTCCTGAGTAAGGTCCTTGATAAAGGTCTGGCATTTCTTGCTTCTTGGGTTGTAGAGACTTGTTATGTATCTGTAGTTTAGCAGGCATGTGTTCCTGAAGGCTTTCTTCTTTTGGGATCTGCTTTGTTTGTGGATAGTTATACATCATTTCTGCACAATAAATCCTTTATTCGCAGAATGGATAGTATTGGTATTTTATATTCCAACCGATGAGGTAGTTCTGTTCCTTCTTGTAAAGTAGTCACCATCCATGTTGAGCTTTTTCTTCATCATCTGTGTCCTCAAAGTCAATATCATGGCCTGATCTAGGTTGGGCAACCATTACTTGATCGGATTCATACATAACATCCTCTGTTTCGGGTCGAGCTCCCTTGTGAATGTTAATGGGGATCTGGAAGGTTCTTCCTCTGCAGGTAATCCTCATTCTTTCACCAAAAATATCGATGACAGCTTTTGCTTTGTTCAGCCATTCATTTCCTAAGATAACATCATAGGTCTGCATGTCAACAATAAGCATGGTTACTAGTATGGTGATATCTCCGAATCGGATGGGAATATCCTTCATTTTTCCAAGGAGTATTGCATGGTTGCTACCTGCTATAGTAAAGTTCAGGCTTGTTGGTAGTTCGATTCCCCATCCTAATCTGTCAAGTGCTTTTTTAGCGATGATACATCCTTCTGCTCCTGAATTGATGATAGCTTCAAAAGGTATTGATTCGATGGTGTATATGGCAACAGCCAAGGCTTTCCTGGTATCTTCTTCATCACTCATTTCTTCTGCTGATGGTTGGGCCTGGTTGATCTCAATCACCTTGAATCCTAGTTTGATATCACTCAGTCCTTCTCTGATTTGGGTCTTAATAGCCAGATTGAGTTCCGCTGCTTGAGCAAAGGTTATACTAACTTGGCGATTCTTCATGTCCTCCCAGGCATTATAGTGATAGGTTTTGGTACATCGAGTCCGGGTTTCATGGCTTGGGCTTTCTGATATTGGTTGATCTTGACTAGGTTCTTCAAACTTGCTGAAATCCGGGGCCTCATATATAACTTCAGGCTTCTTGCACTCGATAACTACCTCAGGTTCCTTATTTTTCTTGTTTCCTTCTAGGCAATTATAAGGTTTTCCTGGGGGTTGGCCTAGTTTCCTTCCTGGTATAGCTAGTAGAATCTGGATATCTTCATTGTTACTGTCTTCAAAGATTTTTCGAATCTGGAGAGTTGGTGTTTGTGCAAGGTACATCCTGTCTCTCTATCTGGTCTGTTGGCAGTTACTATTGCTTGGTTCTGCTCTTCTATTTGTTTCTGACTGATAATTTCTGGCAATGTGCCCTTCTTCTCCACATTTGTAGCATGTCAAGAATTGATCATAATTCCTATTGTTCTGATTGTTGTTCCGATTTACTGGTTGAGCACTGTAAGAAAGGTTGTAAGACTATCATCTAGGTTGGTATTGCTTTTTTTCAATGTTGGCGATGTGTGCTTCCATTCTGGCAAACTTGGCAGTTAACTCATCAATATCTCGCTCGGTAGGTACTGGTTTTTCAGTTGCTGTTGCATTGATAACCGGTGTAGGGTGGTACGGCTCGCTGACTTCTCTTCTTCTGAATGTAGGTGCTACTATCTGTTGGTAGATGTCTTGACTTGGATTTTGTGCTAGCCAGTATCTCTGAGTAAAATTAACTTTTCTAAGTAGGTCGAGAGTGGTAGGTGATGACCAGATTGCGAGTGCTAATTCTGCTTGTATTCCTTGTATGAAGGTTGATTCTGCTACCTAGTCTTGTACTGCATCTACATATCCTGCAGTTTCAATCATATCTCGGACTTTGGTGTAAAACTCCAAAGGTGACTGGCCTTTTTCTTGTACAGTTTGCATGATCTGATCCCTCAACTGTTGTTGTATTTCCACTATATGATATCTGGTTCTCAACCATGTATAACAAGTTGTGATGGATGCTGCGTCAGTTGGTGGTGCTGCTAATCCTCCATTTGCTGCTCCTGCTGCAATCACTGCATTGTATTGGGTTTTTGCTAGTCCTCTAAGTGCTGCTACAATAATACCACCATGTTGTGCCACATTTAGTCCTCTTGCTGCAACATAAAGTTGAATGTCATTAATAAATCAGTTCACTGACTCGGCTGGTGTGTATCCTGAAAAGGTAGGTGGTGATAGTGATATATCAAAATTTTGTTCTGTTGGTTCTTCTTCTTGTTCTTCAAATAGTGTGTTGATTTCAAAGTCATCAGTCCAATACCAGATTGGTCCATCCAATTCTTCTTGGTAGATACTTTCTACTCCTTCACTGTCGTGTTCACTTTCAGTTCCTTCTCTTGATAGTTGAATATGCTCGTAGGTAATAGTAATTCCAATAGTACTTATAGATACATCTGATCTATCCGATTCTTGTAATAGTCTTCGATAGTATTTCCAAATCGGTGTCCTTACTAATCTTGGTGGTATGTCCAGATGGTCTGTTTTGTCAAGATTGTTTATGGTAGTGAAAGTATATCACTAGAGTATGTACTCAATAAAATCGAATAAAACCCCCCCACGTTGGGTGCCAAAATGTGAGGATGAGACTCTGGAATTGGCTAAGTACGGAGAAGATAGGGGGCTCAATCGGGAACCAGTAGCTGGGCTAAAATCCATAATATAGGTAAAACCAAAATGGAAAATAGGGGGTGTGGAGGAATAAAACTTCGAAAATATTGAAGTGTATGTTGTGATAGAATATTTTGTGATAACATATAATTTGATCATGTGAGATCACAATCATGTGACCTGAAGTGTTACTGAGACCTGAAGCATTGCTGAGACTTATGGTGTTACTGAGATCTGCAATCACACTATAATCTAAAATAGTATTTCAATCTGATATATTATTTCATTACTCAATTACATTATAACCTGATATATCATTTTATTATATCTTAGCCAATCAATTTGTATATTATATTTAGCCGAGCCAATCAGAAATTCAAGTAGTAACCTGGGTAGCTGCCTGTATAGCACCTTGTAATTTCTTATAAATACCCTGCTTGCAATTATCAATAAAATTCGGACTGCAACAAGCTAAGGAAGCTTACAATAGACAACCCAAGGGATACTGAAGCCTTACTCAAGGAGTAAGCAATTGAAATAGTTTCAAAATTCTAACAAATACACTTTATTTGATCGATCGCATTTAAATCTTGCCAGTTAACACTTATACCAATACCCTTCTTAAGACGCTACTGTATAAACCACTAAGACCCCTAAAAACATATTTTCTGCACTTGCTTAACTCTGAGTATTTTGCTATTAATATATTTTAGTCTGCCACAATTGGTACCGACTGGCAGGAAATCAATCGACACCTCAACCGATTTATTACCTATATTGTGTAACCAAACTTGCCGAAACCTATAGTGGAAGACAAAAGTAAAAACGGCACTACCACCGCCACCACCTGCATTACTACAACTACCTAGGAGAAGACTTCAAGAGGATGAAGAAACCATGGCAGATAGACTACCTACCTTTTACGGATATACTAAGGAATATGTCCGAGAATTCCTGGATAATTTGGAAAGCTACTTTGTAGCTAAAGGAATGGTCAGCACTCAATGGATCCCTATCTGTTGAAATTTGATCTTCGAATGTGTGTTTGTTTGGAGTAAAGAGCGCACTGGCTAATGAAGCCAATATGCGTGTATTTATTAATGCTAATTTATGATTGGTCAATATAACAAAGATTGTCTAAGCCATGATCAAGTAACGTAGCATCGATCGTTGATGTATCAATCATTGATAGGAGAGATATAATAAGCTAATAATTACAACACTCCTCCTGCTTGATATATCTCGATAAAAATAAATAAATAAAAATAAAAGAATAAAAGTAAAGTGTTCAACTGTACATCACAAATGTCATCCATGAAGTACATTTACTGCAAATAATTATATATAAAATACTACTTGAGTGATAAGAATGATGTGATAAAGAACATAAAATTTTTAAAGAAATAATGTTAGTTACGTAAGCCCATTTTTGCAATCAACA
>RBNK01000468.1:0-25464 GCA_003990785.1 Endogone sp. FLAS-F59071 | reverse complement strand
TATAAGAAATTACAAGGTGCTATACGGGCAGCTACCCAGGTTACTACTTGAATTTCTGATTGGCTCGGCTAAATATAAGGTACAAATTGATTGGCTAAGATATAATAAATGATATATCAGGTTATAACGTAATTGGGCGTCGAAATAATATATCAGATCGAAATACTATTTTAGGTTATAGCGTGATTGCGGATCTTAACAACGCTAAAGATCTTAACAACGCTAAAGGTCTTAACATCATTAAAGGTCACATGACTTGATCTCACGTGATCAAATTGTATGTCGTCACAAAATGTTCCGTCACAATATGTTGTGTGGCACTCGAATCGATAATAGCGCCAATCGCCAGATTTGCTTTGGCTCTTGGTTTAGCTTTTTCTTTTTCTGTTTTTACCCAATCGTTGAATTTGTTGCATTGAAATATTCTATGTTCTCCCTCACAGATGTAACATTTCTGAGGGTATCCCCGAAAATTCCCGCCTCGATTGGCTCTGCGATCACTGCCTCAGTCGCCTCTGTCATTATGACCTCCTCGATTGTTTCTATTATTATTGTTATAGCCTTGGCTTTGTCCGGCACTTCTGCCTCGATTGTCACGACTGCCGCCTCGGTAGCTATCTCAGTCACTGCCTTGGTAGCTGCCTCGGTCTGTCACATGGGCTTCATTGCACCTTTGTTTATTATTCGGGTCGAACCTGATGTATGCGAGTTGTAAAGCCTCTAGCGTTATCGGCATATTCTCCCACACAAATATTAATTCCCGGTACCTGGGGCTTAGACCCCGGAGATATTGCAGTATAGCTTCTGTATTGGTCATATCTTCAATTTGCGCCATAATTCAGTTGAATGCGTCATTATAATCTTCGATCGATCCTTTTTACTTTATCATTGCAAGCTTATTGTGCATTTGTAACAATTGTTCCATTGGTGTGTATTTTTGCATCATAGCCTCTTTAAGCTTATCCCACGAATCAAATTCTCCTGATATGTTCACATGCCTTCATAACCACATTCTAGCATTGCCTGTAATTTTACTGATCGCTGCGTTGACTTCCTCCTTTTATACTGATAGATTGGCGCTGGTGATAAATTGCTCTATGGCATCAAAGTAATCAAACAATCTGGGTGCACCACCTGATCCATCGAATTTGTTGATCGATCTCAGGTACTCCTTCGTCAGATCGTTAAGCTTTGTTGATGTTGTTGGTGATGGTGATGGTTGTGGCGTGTTGCCTTCTGTAGCTGCATTCTGATTGGTTGGCATGCTAGGTGATGTGATTGTTTTGTCGATTTTTGCTATCAATTCACCCATTAGGGTTGTAAGCATGTCTAATTTATCTTCCTGATTTCTGATCGTTGTAGCCATCTGTTCCTGTCAATCGAGGCTAAATGCAATATTGCTCTGATGGTTGCTATCCAATCCTTCGTCATTATCAAGAGTTTGATATCTGTCTGTTTTTAATTTAGACCGTAATCTTGTCGATCTTGTTGCAGATGATGATGATGTGTATAGATTGTCCATTTTGTCATGTTGCGTCGTTGAATACTATGTCGTTACATATTTATCACATTGCTTTATCGCGATGTTATTTGTCACATTGTTTATTACTTTGTTTGACGCATTGTTTACAATTTTAAATAAACACTTACAGTAATCGCAGTTGTAATTGCGTAGATGATTGCATAGATCTCAGGTTGTCAAGCTGCAATTCGAGCAGCTCGGAGCTCATAACCTGTTGAAATTTGATCTTTGAATATGTGTGTTTTGGAGTAAAAGAGCGCACTGGCTAATGAAGCCAATATGCATGTATTTATTAATACTAATTTATGATTGGTCGATACAAAACAAAGATCATCTAAGCTACAATTGAGTGACGTATGATCGATCATTGATCATTGATAGGAGAGAGATATAATAAGCTAATAATTACAACAATTATCAGATTATGTAAGTATACTATAATTCCTATATAATTCTTAATAAACCTTTAGTAATATTCTATAAGTTCTAGGAAGGATTGTATTTCTTTAATTATTATTAGTTTCTCTTATTTCTTAATTGCTTTGATTTTTATAGAGTCAAAATTCCTTACTTATTGATTTGGTATCCAAGGTATATAACTTCTTTCTATAAAAAGTTATACTTGCTGAGTTTTATATATAGCTGATGTTTTCTCAATATTTCCAGTACTTGACAGAGATATTATAAGTGTTTTTCTTTTATCTTACTATATATCAATATGTTATCAATGTAGATAATGTAACAAACTAAAATATATTAATGGCAAAATACTCTAATATTAAGCAAGTGTAGAAAATATATTTTTAGGAGTTTTAGCAAGTTATGCAGTAGCATCTTAAGAAGGGTAATATGTTGGTGTAAGTGTTAACTAGTAATATTTAAGTGTAATTGATTGAATAAAGTATATCTGTTAGAGTCTTGAAACTATCTCAATTGCTTACTCCTTAAGTAAGGCTTTTAGTATTCCTCAGGTTGTCTGTTGTAAGCTTCCTTAGCTTGTTGCAGTTCGAATTTTATTGATAATTGTGAGCAGGGTATGTATAAGAAATTATAAGATACTATATGGGCAGCTACCTAGATTACTACTTGAATTTCTAATTGGCTTGGCTAAATATAAGATACAAATTGATTGGCTAGAATATAGTAAAATGATATATCAAGTTATAATGTAATTGGATAGTGAAATAATATATCAGATCAAAATACTATTTTAGGTTATAATATGATTACAAATCTTAATAACATTACAAGTCTCAATGTTATTATAGGTCACATGATTGTGATCTTACATAATCAAATTATATGTTGTTACAAAACATTCTGTCATATCTCCTTCCTTTCTGTGAGTTAGACTTCAAGATATAGTTCTAACTTGAAGAAATCTCTTTATAACTGCTTTACCTCTTTCTCTAATTCCTTTATATCATTTTGTATAAGTTGGTATATTTGGAATAGGCTGTACCGAAAGTAGTTCAGAGCACTAGGCTTATGCTTAAATAGTTAATAAATCCATTCAGCCATCTTTATGATACAGGTAGGAAGTGCTCCTCTAAGAGTTTATTAGCAGATTTCTCTATCCTTTCAGTTCCAAATATACTTAACTTCTTCTTCCCAAAGTTGTGTGATTCAGTAGTATTCTTTCCATTCATTGATTTATACTAAGTGCTATCTTCTCTGAATGTTGCATATAATTGCTCAGGTCTTTTATAAGGTCAATCTTTCTATCTCCTTAAGGTCTTCCAGGGGTTCTATATATTGGTATGTCTCAATTAGGCTGACTCGGACTTCATAGAAGTTGTTCCAATAGGGCATAGTATTTCTTGAGGCAGTTTTGGTAAACAGTATAGGGTAAGATTGTTTCTATCGTTTTTTGTAACTGGTATATAGTTCCTTTTATACTTGCAATATAGTATGGTCCTTTCCATTTTGGGTCCAATTTTGCTGACCATAAAGACTCTACTATATTCTGATATAGTAAGACCTGGTCACTGGTCTTCAATTTTTCAGTTTCCTTGTGTTCTTTGTTGTAATTCTTCTTTTGTCAATCTTGTGTAATAGCAATAAATTTTTTCGCCTTATTTTGGATATTATGTAATTCTTGAATTTCCTTTGTTATATGATGCTCGATTTGCATTTCCCAGGAGGTGTAGCTGAGTTCTAGAGTAGTTATCACTTGGTCAACCAGCTGATGAGCTTTTCTTCCATAAGCAAGCTCAAAGGGGGTGAACTTTATTATTTCTTGTTTCATTGTTCATAGTGAAAATAAGGTGGAAGGTAGGTACAAGTCCCAATCTCCTCCTTATGATTGTACTACTTTAGTGATCATGTTTTTGATAGTTTGATTTATCTGTTCAGTAAGTCCATTTCCTTAGGGATGGTAGGCAGTAGTCTTTATCTAGCAGATCCCGAAGTATTGCATCAATATCTGTATGAATTTATTAATGAATTCAGTTCCTTGATCAGAGGTTACTTCATAGAGTATTCCATGGCAGCAGATAATATCTTCATAGATAAAGAGTGCAATGTTAAGGGCATCTGCAAGGGGCAAGGCTCTTGCTTTGGGGTACTTGGTCAGATAATCTACTGCTACTACAATGTATTGATTTCCTCTAAGTATTCTTGGTAGCGATCCAACAATGTTTATTCCAATATGCTCAAAGGATCCTCTAGATACAATCAGTTATAAGGTTTTAACTTCCTTTCCTTAGCACCTCTTCTGGCAAGTGTCGCATCTCCTGATATATTTTCTAATATTTTTATACATATTCTTCCAATAATATTTTTCTGATAATTATTGATATATGTTATCTACACCCATATGTCCTGCAAGCTGATAATTATAGAAGGTCTAAAGTACTATCTGCTTTTTATGTTCAGAAACTACAAGTCATATCTGTTCTCTATGTCATCAGTAAAGTATATTATTCTTGATAAAATAGTTGAGTGCCATTGTTCATATAAGTCATTGATCATTTTTGTTTATCATCCCAGTAAAGGTTAGGTTACTGAGGTAATCCAAATATCTATTATAGAGTTTAGTATCTATTGAGTAGATATATTCTTTTTGGTTCAGGATATCGATCTTAGATAAATTGAGGTAGGTGTAAGAGGGTGTTTACATTCTGATAATTCTGTCCTTTTCTATATTGCATCATGAAGTTATACTCCTATAGTATGGCTAGCCATTATATATATATTTCTGTCAAATTTGATTTATTCCAAAGCTATTTGAGGGCTGAGTGGTCTATTATCAGGGTGAACTGTTTTCCAATCAGGAAGTGGCGGAAGTGTTGTATGGCTCAAACAACTGCTATACATTCTAGTTGAGTAGCCCTATAAGAAGATTCTGCTCTATGGGTAGCTCGTCCTGCATAAGCAATTATATGCTCTCCATCTTTGTTATCTTGTACCAGAATTGCTCCAAGTCCGAATGATAATGTATCTGTATACAGCTTGAATACTTTTGTAAGATCTAGTCTTGCTATTACTAGTGCATAGGTAAGTACTTCTTTGATCAGGTTGAAGGCAGTTTGTACAGCTGATGTCTATTCCTATACTCTTCTCTTTCTTTACAATATGTACAGGGGTGCAGTAATTTCGGAGTACTTAGGGATAAACCTTTTATAGAACTGGACTAGTCCTAAGAATCCTTATAAGGTCATCTTGTCTTGCAGGGTTGGGAAGGCTTTAACGATTTCAGTCTTTTTCAGGTCTGAGTAGATTTCTTCTCCATCGATTATAAATTCAAAGTATTTAATTTTCTTCTGTCTGAAGTAGTATTTTGTTAGCTTGATCCTTAGCCTGTGTTTTCTGAGTTATTCAAATACTTCCTTCAGAATCACTATGTATTCTGCAAAGTTCTCAGTATAAATGTTGATATCGTTGATGTATACAATTACTCTATGTCCAATCAGGTTATAGAAGATCTCATTCATTGCAGCCTGGAAGGTGGCAGATGCATTGCAAAGTCCAAAGGGCATTCTTGTAAATTCATACTATCCAAATAGTATCATAGGAGCTAACTTGAAATATTAGCATCAAATTAATACAGGTGATCATAAACCAATCAAGAAAGCTGTTTACTGACTAAATCTAAGTTACTGAAGATAGATAATAGAAGAAATCACATGTCTGGAACAAGACAGAGTTATAGTCAAATCAAATAGTCCCTGGGGATTCCCTATTGTTATTGCACCAAAGAAGGAGATTATTATCAATAAAGATAAAACCAGAACTGAAAAAGTAGTACCAAGAATATGTATAGACTTCTGAATGCTTAATACTATCACCAAGAAGAATGCATTTCCAATACCAAGAATCGATGACCTGTTAGACCTTATTGAATAAGAACCAATGTACTTTTCGAGCTTTGACTTGTATACTGGATATCACCAGATCACTTTGACCTCTGAAGCAAGTAAACAAGTAGTCTTTATGATATTGGACAAACACTATCAGTATACATATATGCTTTTTGGATTATGCAATACACTGGCAACCTTTTAGGCAGCAATGACAGATGTCTTTAGAGATATAATTGGCAAGAATATAATGATATATATTGATGATATTCAGCTCTACTTACCCAACTGGTTAAGCTATTTTCAAGAGATCATAGAAGTATTTAGCCGACTTTACAATAATGGATTTCAGCTTAAAGCTAAGAAATGTATAATTAGAGCAATGGAAATGAAGTACTTAGAATTCATCATAACTGCAGATGGACTCAGAACTGATCCTAACAAAACTAAGGAGATTTGAATCTACCTAACCCCAACTAATGTATCCAAAGTATAAGCCTTTTTGGGACTAGCATCATTCTACTGAAAATTTATTAAAGACTTTTCTATGACTACAAGACCTCTACATAAGCTACTCAAGAAAGAAACAGTATTCAAGTTTGGAAATTCTCAATAGTTAGCAATAGAATAACTGAAGGAAGTACTAGTAACTGCACTAGTACTAAAGAGACCAGACTAGGAAAAACTATTCACCTTATATACTGATGGATCAGCAAGAGGACTTGAAGCAATATTCATACAATTTGATGATCAAGGCAATAAATGAGTAATTGCCTATACTAGCAAAGGAACTAATCCCACACAAGCCAACTATAAAACAACTAAGTTAGAATGTTTGGCAGCTATATAGGCAATCAAGTATTTTTACCATTACCTCATCAATTAGAAGTTTACTCTAGTCACTAATCACACTGCACTTAAATAGCTATTCAACAAAGTTCAACCAACCAGAATTTACACATATTAGATTATGAAACTATAGGAGTATAACTTCAATGTTTAGCACAAATCTGGAAAGAAGCATCAGCATGCTGATATCTTATTAAGACTATCAAAAAGGGAGATGTTACTTAGAGAAAAGACTATACACTTCTAATGAACAAAGAAATCTACTACCAGTTGGTGATATATTTAGGAGATGGAAAGATATCACCAACAGCTGATAAAGGAAGAAAGAAACTTATATTAAGGAGCCAGTAAAACTTTGAATATTGAAATAAAGAACTTTATAAAATATTACAAACTAATAAGGAATATTAATATATAGTTATCCTGACATACTATGTAAAGAACATTTTATCAGCAGTATATGATCATTATCTATCAGAATACCAAAGAACTGAATACACCTATCAGTAAATAGCAAAAATTTATTGGTGGCTACAAATATAGAAAGATATATAACATTATATCAGGACATATGATATTTGCCAAAAACAAAGATGAACAAGAACTTTGTACCCCAGCAGCCAAGCACTACCTCAAATGCTTCCTTTAAACATATCAGAATTGATATAATAGGACCCTTATCAAGGATCCTTACTAGAAAGAAGTACATTGTCATTGCAATAGATTAGCTTACCAAATGGCCTAAAGCAGAATTCTTAGAAACATCAGATACATATACTATATTTGAATTTATTTATAAAAGAATTATTTGCTAGTATAGAATACTACAACAAATTACATTAGACCAAGGATCAGAATTTTGTAACAACTTAGTCAAGAAACTTAATCAGACATACTGAATTCAGCATATCAGGATAACTGTATACTACCCTCAAGGAAATGAACTTACTGAGCAAATGAACCAGACTATCAAGAATACCCTCTTAAAAATAACTACAAAATACAAAGACTGGGATTTTTGGTTATCATCAGTACTATTTACAATCAGATGCATATTACAAAAGACTATAACCTTTAGCTCTTTCAAACTAATCTATGGGAGATTGCCAAATAGGGAAGTACCTACTACCAATATGCAAGAATCTTATAAAAAGTGAATTTGAAGTTTAATGACATATAATATAGAATGACTAAAATAAGTCAGAAATAAAGCACAGAAGTTTATTCAAAGAGTACAAGATCGACAGAAGTATAAGAACTCCTTAGTTGAAATCTTGAACATTGGAGATGAAGTTTTAATTTACTGAAACATAGTAGAATCAAACTAGTCAGCAAAGCTTGAACCCAAATGAGAAGGATCTTACTATATTCAAGATATGAAGGAAATATCGATCTAGATCCAGAACTCAAATGGAACAATTCAGCCTACTCCAATTCATTGCCAGAAAGTTAAACAATATTATTAATGAAAATAATTTATTCACTATCAGAAGATAATACTTATAAATAGGGGAGTAATGAGAGGAGACATATATTTTAATCTCAGTAACCACCATCAAATTGTTGAAATTGATCTTTGAATGTATGTTTGGAGTAAAGAGCGCACTGGCTTATGAAGTCAATATGTGTGTATTTATTAATACTAAAATATGATTGGTCAATACAAACAAAGATCATCTAAGCTACAATTGAGTAACATACAATTAATTATTGATGAGAGAGATATAATAAGCTAATAATTTCAACACTCCCCCTGCTTGACATATCTCAATAAAAAAATAAAAATAGAAATAAAATGTTCAACTGTATATCACAAATGGCATTCATGAAGTACATTTACTACAAATAACTATATATAGAATACTACTTAAGTGATAAGAGTAACATGATAAAGGAAATAAAAGTTTTTAAAGAAAAAAAAAAAAAAGTTAGTTACGTAATCCTATTTTTATGATCAACATTTCAAGTCTGGGTCACGCAAGTAGCTTGGTTAATACATCGGCAATCATTTCATCTGTCACCATGTAAACAATATCTATCACCTTTGATTCAACTTTCTCTCGAATAAAGTGATGCTGAATGTCAATATGCTTTGATCAAGTGTGATTAATTGGGTTTTTAGCAAGGGCAATTGCTGATTGGTTATCTTCAAATAAGGTTGTTGCACAATTTGGTAAATATCTTAGCTCATCCAATAGGGTGTATAGCTAAATAGCTTCTTTCATCGCATGTGCTAATACTATATATTCTGCTTTAGTTGTTGATAGGGCAACAGTTAGTTGACACTTGCTTGACCAGCTGATGGCTCCTCCTGATAGGTTGAAAATATAATCTGTGGTTGATTGTCATGTATTAATATCTCCTCCCCAGTTGGCATTACTAAAACCAATCAGTCTTAGATCCTGATTGCGTCTAAGACACAGCTTATAATTGGCTGTTCCTTTAATATATCTTAATAATTATTTGAGGGTATGGTGATGTTCTTACATTGGATTGGTCAAAAATTAACTGATGATGCTGACAGCAGCAGCTAGATCAGGTCTCGTTCTGATCATCAGGTACATTATACTACTAATCATTTGTCTAAATAGACTTTGGTCTGTGGATTTTCCCCCTTCAGCTTTGAGTTGAATGGATGGATCAAGGGTATACTGATTGGCTTGGCATCTATCATGTTAAACCTTGTAATGATTTAATTGGTGAAGTGACTTTGATCAATTGTGATTGTGTGTGTTTTTCAATCGCGCATAACTCGAATACTCAAAAAATGTTTAATTTCACCACAGTCTGTCATATCAAATGCATTGCTAAGTTCCACCTTGAATTTGTTTATCGTTTCCATCGAATCAGCCAGAATTAGTAGATCATCGACATATATGGCAATAATTATCAGCAATTGATCATCTTGTCTTCTTCTTAGATAAATGCTGTGATCCAATTGTAGTCTTGTAAAATTTGATTGGCTGAGGTAGTTGTCGATCTTCTGATTCCACATACGAGGTAATTGCTTTAGTCTATACAATAATCAATTGAGTTTACATATAGCTCTCGGTGACAGCTCTAATTGGTCAATTCCTTCAGGTACCATCATGTAGATCTCCTCATCAAGATCGCTATTTAAGAATGCAGTTTTTATGTCCATTTGGTGAATTTCTAAGTTTAGGGTTGTACTAATCGATAAAAATGCTCTGATTGATGTGAATTTCACTATGGGAGCAAATGTTTCATTGTAATTAATTCCTTGCTGTTGTGAATATCCCTTGGCAACTAATCTTACCTTGTACCTGGCAACTGATCTATCAGTGTTGAGCTTCTTTTTAAATATCCATCTGCATCCAATCAGTTTGCGTCCTGCAGGCACCTCAGGTACAATCGTCTACATATCATTATTCTTAAGTGATTTAAGCTCTTGATTGATTGCTTTCTCCCAAAGCTTTACATCAGGCAGAGAAATTGCTTCCTTGTAGGTCATTGGGTCATCGGTCGATTTAATTAAATTAGCTTCTGGCATGCGATCTTGCTAAATTTGTAGAGCTTCAGTATCGATCAATTGTTCCATTGGCTCCTAGGTATTGTCGTCATCATCATCATAGCCTAGCCATTTTATCAGATATTGCCTTTTTTCATCAATCTTGCATTCTCCAATGATTGCTTCAATAACATATTCTTGATCTTCTGGGTTGACGATTGTTGGGAATTTTAATATAATAGATTCATCAAATGTGACATTGCAGCTGATCTCTATCTTCCTATTGATTGAATCCCAGAACCTGTATGCTTTCTTTTCGTTATGATAGCCAATCATTTTAAGCTTTTTAGATCGGGGCGCCAGTTTTGACTTTTTTCCTTTGCGAATATATATATATGCATCAGCCCATATGACATACAAGTTACTGATATCAGGCTTGTAACCATGCCATAATTCAAATGGTGAAGTATTCTCCTTATTGGCTTGTGTTGGTAATCGGTTGCATAAATATATAGCACTTGCAGCAAGTTCCACCCAAAGTTTATCAGGTATGTCGGCAGTGATTTTAATGGCCCGGATCGACTCCATCAATATCCAGTTATATCATTCGGCAACACCATTTTGTTGTGATGTGTCCAGTATCATCATTTTATGATGAATTCTGTTTTTGATTAAAAATTCATGCATCTCGGTGTTTACATACTCTCCTCCTCCATCGGACTAGAGAATCTTCAGTTTTCAGCCTGATTGCATTTCAGCAAATGCCTTGAATGCCCGGAATCGATCAAATGTATCACTTTTGTTATCAATAAAATATGTTGTGATATAGTGAGTAGTATCATCGATGAATGTTAATATATATTTCGCTCTATTGACTGATGGCATGAGCATCAGCCCATACAGATCTGAGAGTACACCCTTCCGATAGGCTCTATCGATTGATTTTTCGCATGTCCAAACAGCTTGCAGTACAACTTCGCGTGTTCACACCTGCTATATATTTCGATTTGTCCAGTTGACAGCTGCATATCTCCAAGCTCTATGACAAATTTGTTGATTGATTGCAGAGTATTTCAGCCTGGATAACCTAGCTGGTGATGCCATAATGTATACTCATCAATCTTGGAATTGGCAATGTTTGCTTCTAGTAGCTCTGGTAATGTCAATAAATGAAATAGGTTACCATCGGCTTGTCCAATTTTGATTTCTTCATGATCTGCGCCAATTTTAATTATTGATCCATCACTCTTGAAGGTTATATCATTTCCATCATGTGTCAACTTTTGACGAATCTACACTTTAAAAACACCTGTTGACAACTGCAAAGTTTGTCAATGCTGTACACTATATTTATTATCTTTTTTTTTTTTTTTTTTTTTTTTTTTTTTTTTTAATTTTCTAAAGTCTTAAAATACATTACTCCATCTGTTGTTATGAAGTTATATGAGGTTCATTCATATAGGGCGTGCTGCAACAAAACCAGACAAAGTGAACATTTGACATCGCTTGGGGCGGCATAATTATTTGTATCCAAGTTTAAATTCAATATTTTGAAAAGCTCATGTTGATTATACCTGAATCCCTAAAACATAAATACAGGTGCCATCTACTTTAGCATGATGGAACTTGGCATGTAACGCATCCAACATGTCTTTCATCATCCGCTGCAGCTGGAACTCATCGGATGCAAGCTTCGTGATGTTGAAGTTGTACGGCATGCCACAGGCGCACAATATTTCATACCGACATAGCAAGTCGGCCAAGTGGGCATGATCCACACCTCCACTTATATGTCCTTGTTGTGGTTACAACGATTTTGTGATGCACGGACCCCTGAAATGTGATCAACAAAGGTTATGAAAACTAAGAATATCCGACAAACCAACCATCGGACACGGCACAGCCCATCCAGTTTCAATGATCCTTGCAACAATGGAACAATGTACCGTTCGGTCTCATCACACTCGGAATCTGAGGTTTTTGACTACCTCGAAGCTATAAGTATAAGCAATTTCAAGAGAATGATAAGTGGGTTTATGTGTCATCACATATACCATGTGAGATGTAAACAGGAATAGCTCACAATTTTCCGATGGCATGTTCGGCCCACCATAGTATCTTCTCCCACTGATCCTTGCTGTAGGAGAATTCGTCGCTGTGTAAGGGAGCAGGAAGACAATTCAACTCTTTCCACCATTGTCGAGCCTGCACCAGGGTCAAAATTGACCTCTTTGTGAATTTGTACAGTTAGAATTGTAATATAAGCTGGGAACGTTGGAACGTTGGATATTTTCTGTTCTTATCCGAGCTCCAAGCAAGCTAATAGTTTATTAGTGATTGTTTCGAGGTTGGGTTAGGTCCAAGATGTAGCTGCGAGCCGAGCTGAGTGGAAAATAGAAAAGTTTAGATTAACACTGACAACAATAAGATATCCGTAAGTATTGTTTCTACCAATTCTGGAACAGCACCAATACCCCCCGAGCTGTGCTTAATAAAATAGAAAGAAAATACCTGATTGGGTAAGAGGGTTCCGATCTGCTGAATTTCTACTTTCTCATTATTAGACATGATTTTCTTGACCGCGCGGACAAAATGATTTTGCCATATTGCCGAAAGGTCTCAGCTATCTGCCTCTTCTGTGAGGACAAGCAGCTTCATTTTTGTGAGAAATCCTTTGTAGGACCGTAGGACCATTCAGTTGGCTCAATATCTTCGGAATATGAATTAATGGCTCTGCCTATAAAATTATATGTAAATGACATGTGGAGATAGACCATTTTTATTCAAAATCATTAGAAGCTTACCAAGGCAAGATGGAGACGCAAGGTTGCCATAAATATGGACTGAATCATTCTCCGCGGGGCCGGCCTTAGATCGTTGAAGCGGTTTAGTAAACATATCAAATGAGATGTGGCCTGTGTTCTTCAAGGAAAACACGTTGAGGGCACTTTATTACACACAGGTATGATCAGATACTATTGCCGCTTAAAAATCCCAAGGAAAAAAGATATACTTTTTCTTGAATTCAAATTCATCACACCGCTCCCTAGCTGCAGAGCGGAATCTCCTCGACCAGGTTCCGTCCAGCGAATGCCAATCATCACTGGTATAAGACCATTGATCTGGTGTACAACTCTCCAAATACTCCACAAGCACTGTTGTTAACGTTTAAAGTAAAAGAGCTTGTAAGACCAGCCAGTAAGAGATATTACTATCGTTATGGGAAAGCAGCCCACTGAGTGTAGACATTGTGGAAGAGAAGTATGTTTTGATCAAGAGAGAGATGACCTTTCTGGAAACCGCGTTTATGAACTACGTCTCCTTTTTTTTAAAAAAAAAAAAAAACCCAGGCGTGGTAGACAACTAAGGAGGGAGAGCGATAATACTAGGGAGAGGGAACGATAAACTATATCTATGCAAAGCTACCTATGCTAAGTCTATTTATTTTTATTTAAAAAAATAATTTATTATTATTACTAATTTTATAAAGTGTCTTTGCCTCGGTTAATCAAATAGCCCGACTAATTCCTTGGTGAATTTAGCAATCTCAAAAGACTCTTTCGTAAGCTTGCGTTTTGCCGGATCGTTAGGGCCTACATTATCCGTAATTGAGTTTGCCTGAAGTTCAATTAACCGCTCTTTACTGCTCTCAAGATCGCGAAGGACCACGTCTCCGCGAGAACGATATGATACGCCAGAGGGCCGAGTAAATGTTTTGCGAGACACGTATACGATATTGGCAATAATATCAATAATGGTAGTGAGGGTGGGGGAAACATCTCCGCTGAGAGACGGCGACCGGAGTGCTGTAAGCAGAGTTTGAATGGCTTGGACGATAGAGTCTGTGTTCCTCACAATATAGACCTAGTTGAAAAATATAAAGTATTAAAGAATTGTTGAAGATATAGGATACCATCCTATAGGAAAGCCACGAACCTTCAATTCATCAGCTTCAAGATTTTCTGGTCTATCCGGATCGAGATCCCCATTTCCAAAATCATTTTTTCCACCAAACTCTGTGCATTTTGCAAAACGGATACGATGTTAATCAGTATTGCTAATGTAGGTGAGCAAAGTTCTTAAGTAACACTCTCACCTTTCCCACTCCATGCACCACCAAATGACATATTTGGCGTGAACGATGAATTTGGCACGGGGGACATTTGCTCTCTTGTTTTAAGGGATGCAGCACTATCTTTGCGCCGATATTCAGCCCGAGTAGGTTTGTTTTCATCGTCATCATCATTCCGACTCCTTCCCGTCATACCTAGGAACTGAATCAATTCTACAACAGTCGCTGTGAGATGACCTGCCGCTGCATCTAAAAGGCTCACGGGACTTATGCCCATTCCTGTGGCATGATTCTTGGCTGCGGTCATCAATTGCGGAAGCGTACTGGAAAATTTGGACTTGATGGAGTGCAACTTGGATTTTGAGGTGGCAGGGAAATCCGGAGGAGGACGGGCCTCAAAATATTCAACGTCTTCACTAATTGTCTTACAAGCAAGGACGATGGATTTCATGGCCATCAACACGTTGGCGGGCGTGTCGGAGCTGTAACACGATATGTAGATTATTATCATATTACAGGAGAATGTTGACATTCAGTTAATGTTTCAAAACTTACCGGCCAGCACGGAGCAAATCGTCAACAGAAGCCTGATAAGCAATCACATGACCTTGTTCAATAGCACCAGTAGGCGTTGGCCTGAGTAAATTGTCATTCAGCACATCTATCTTTGGAGGTTCTCTCGCGAACGATGACGTAGCTATACAGTTTCGTAATTTGTCAAGTTAAAGAAACATCTATGAAATGTATTCGCGAATACAAGTGACCTGTTTCCGATTGTTACAATCACTAATGTAATAAATACAATATTACTAACCTTTGAGATTCCGGAGCTCTGTTTTTGTTCTTTCAAACTTGGTCTGCCATTCCTTTGACTATGTATAGGGAGCACAAGATTTTCGAGAATACATGTCCAAAATGGTACAAAATTGATAAGATAACATTGCTCCGGCCGGGATAATGGCCTACAACATTTGGCCTGCAGTATAGTTAATTAAATAAGATTTTACCTCATTAGTGAGTTTGCCAATTTGATCATCTGCTTGCTCCTTTTGTAGCATAAGGTCATCATTACGTCGAGTTAATTCTTTGATCTCGTCCAGTAATGACGTGGTTTCTTTCCGAACATCATTGGCAATCTGGATCAATTAACGAAACGGTTACGGAAGCTTCAATTTCTAGCAAGACGTATATGTACATATAAATAAAGAAAAGATGTAGATAGGCAGACACTTATGCACTAGAAAAGAAGCTCATATTGAACACTCAAAACATAAGAATTGATACCCGAAATCCTACCTCTTGTTGGGTATGATAGTCATCCTCCAATTTCCGATAGTCATCTTCCAATTTGGCAAAGTCCTCCTGGAGTATATCCAATCGAGCTAAGGTCTCTTTATAAACCTATAGTGAGTGTTTAATATGTGTTACAATTAGCGAGAGAAAGCTCCACACCTCACTTAAAATATCAGTATTAGAAAGCCAAGTATGTTTGGGAGATTGCGTGAACACACATGTATTTAGTCGCAAATATTGATTCTGTGAGCAAAAATTAACTCAATAGATACCTTTTTTTGGTCTGCTAAATCATTTTCTAATTCTCCTACATGGGCAGTACCTGCCTTGCTCTCGCTCTTGACCTGATACAAAGAAAAAAGTATTGTAACATTCTCGCCGATAAGGGTAGGTTTCCCTATAAAAATTGAGATTTAAAAGGGAAGATAAAAAAAAGGTCGAGCATTCTTTACCATGAGTTCATCCTCGAGTTCTTCGATTCGTTTACGGAGGCTCGCAATTCGTTGCTCGTATTCGGACTTAATTTCTACTTTAACTTTTTCTACCTCAATATCGACAAATTCACGGTTGAAACGAGGGCTTGTTGGTGTTTCGACGCGCTTTTTGAAATTGAATAGTACCAAGTTGTGCAAAAGTTTTTTTTTTTTTTTTTTTTTTTTTTTTTTTTTTTTTAATATAAGGTAAGATATATTATGCTCGTTGAAAACAGGTTCCGAACTAATGGTAATAAATGCGCATACCTTATAGTCCACCATACTATCTCTCTCTCTGCCAACTCGATCTCTATCTCTATCTCTATTTCTATCCCTATTTCTATCCCTATCCCTATCTCTATCCCTATCCCTGTCTCTGTCTCTGTCCCTGTCCCTGTCCCTGTCCCTGTCCCTGTCCCTGTCTTTCTCCTTATCTCTGTCTCTATCCCTATCCCTATCCCAGTCCCGGTCTCGGGCATCTCTTTCCATCTCCAAAAAATCCCTATTTCTATCCCTGTCTCGATCTCGATCTCGATCTCCAAAATCATCAGTAGGGCGATCGTTTCCTACTTCAGAATTCCCATTCGATTGTTGCTTCAAGTCAGCCATCAAACTGTCCAAAGACTTGTTTGGCAATGTTGCGGCACTCTTCTTGCTCGAAGACGTATCTCGACGTGGTGCCGACTGACGTGTGGACCCGCTCGATGATGAGCTGATGCTAGCTACGCTCATTCCGTTCGGCCCACGACGATCAGAAGACGGGGAACCATCTCGCGGGATGGGTGGTGGTGGTCCAATATCGTAACCAAAATCTTTGGCACTACTTGGAGTTCCTGGCGAACTATCACGTTCACGATAGGATGAAGGGGAATCGGAAACACCTGTTTTGACCTTGTAGTCAATCTCAACTGTTTGAAAATTCATCTTGCCAATAACAGGAACAATATTTGTCGCTTGGCTTGGTTGCGGCATGTGACTAGACGAGCTGGTGGGCGATGTTGGTTTACTCTTGTTTCCAGAGGAAGTGGAATTAATTGTTTCGGGTAATGGTGGCATTGGCGGTCTGACAATATCCTGTTGCTCAGTTTTAGTCATATTCGCAACAGTAAGCATGAGTTATCAGGAGGCAGGAATTAACTTTTCAAAAAAAAAAAAAAAAAAGTTACCTTTGGTTCTCTTAACTCTGGATACCTTCGATCTAATTCAAAAAACACGTCGCTTGCCAGATCTTTGAATCGCGATCTTGGCAGTGTCGCCAGTTTTTGACGTGCTTGATTTCGTTTAGGATGAAATTCATCACGCTCAGGAAGGAATGGAACTTCCGGTGCAAGTAAAGAGAAAGATTAATCAACAAGCCATCACTTATCAACGACAAAACATCGAAATTCACCTTGCTTATCATCAGCATTTCTTCTCATCAATTCATCATATACATCGGTTGCCAGCTCGTGGAATTGTTGCCTTACGAGTTTGACCAATTTCTCACGTGCGCTAGTACGCTGCGCACTAACCCCAGCAACTGCCTCTAACGAATGATCATATAAAGAAGGAAGGAAGGAAGGAAGACGTTGGTTGAGAACAAGCATTAATAAAGTTGTAAAATTAATACTAAGCCACAGCGCAGTATAGTAATGTTTCTTGCTACGAAATACACTGAACTGCTGTCGAAGACGCACCACTTTAGATAATGTATTTTTATACCTCCAAATTCTCAAAAAAAAAAAAAAAAAAAAAAAAAAAGGAAAAAAAGGAAAAAATTATCCTGAGAAAAACAACCGCAGCTCAATTATTTTCGTACAACGCACAATCGTGATTTACCACATGTAACGCAACTAGAATACCATTCGTCTCCAAGCCGTGTATACGTCCTCCATTATTGTAGATTCGTAAATTGTTGGTGCTTTACCTTTAGCCAAATAACTGGCAAGATATGTTTTCAGTTCTTCATGATGAGCTCGGGCGGTGCTCAGGTCGGCAGCAGTTGCTGGGGCTGTCGACCGACTGCTGGTGCTCGATGCCATCGAATGAGATCGGGAATGTGGACCCGGACTTTTCGGAGACATGGGTGGATAATTACGTGACTGGGTGCTCATATTGTCATATCCCGACTTCGGAGTAGATGGAGAGCGGGGAGAAGGAGAAGGCCGGTAGTAGGGTGAAGGGAGGACCTTGGGAGAAGCCATTTCCGCGTGGGGTGGCAGTGGGTGTCAGGGCAAGTAAAATAGTTATAAATGAGCACGCAAAGAACAGGCCAATCAGGAGGATCGCTCACAATCCTGCAGATACTCACTAATAAGGAAGGGAAGTGGTTTAGCGTGGTGGGGGTTTAGAAGGAAGCGTAGTTGGGATTTTAAATGTAACGGAAAGAGATGGGTGGTATCAATCAGACAAGCAGTAACCCGCCACCCCATCAGTGCGTAGCACAACACAATCTGCTGTACTACCTTTGCCTACACCCCCTTATTTAAAAAATTGCACTTCCGCTCAGCCTCAAAGTGAAGGGTCCATTTATTTTACATGCAAAGAATCATTCCAGTGTCGACGATGGTGTGACCATGTTCCTATCCGGAAAGGCATTTCAAGGCATTTGGTATATGATTCAGTGCTTTGATAGAATATCCTAGATTATCGTAACGTGATCATCTTTACCCACCTTGGACCCATCCGCGATGGGTTAGGTGAAGGTGTTGCGGCCAAAAAAAATCCGTATGTTTCGTCTATTGGTGATTCTGGGGTCCTAAATTATATCATTTTGTTAATTAGTAACTGAATCACGGAGACGAGCAGCTAACAGGCGTATGGTACCTCTGAGATCGCGCCACAGAGTCAAAATGCCACGTTGGACGCCCTCCATGGGAGGTGGCAACTTTAGGGTGGAGGCCTGTTATACAAGCAGGCAATTTGTTTCACCATCAATCAATTCCAAAGGGTGTCTTTTATCCTCAAAACTACAATAGGTAAAACATACTGTGTCTTTGTCGATCAATCGAGTATTGCCGTGTAAAATCGCTCTTGGCGCGACACGAGCATCATCACTCAGAACCGAGGTCGATTCAGTAAGCATTCGTCAAAGATAACGCTTAACAGGCAACATATTGCCAACATGCCAGTTGTTCGGTCCACTAAAATAAAATAAAAAGAAAAAGGATATCTTTCAGGGTAATACATCAAAGTATTTCGCGCCTGGTAGTTCCACGAGTCAACAACGCCGCCCTTGCTCTCTTTGTCATTCTTCAATCCTCGTCTTTATTCTGCAGAGTTAATTGGTGTGTCTCTTTATTAAATATCTATCTGTACTTTTCTCGAGTCCGTGAATTGACGTTTTCTACCAACTCGGTGAAGGAGGCGTTATCCTCGCTGTTCGAGACAGATTACAATAAAAGCTTTAGAGCAAATTCGTCGGTTTCAAGAAGACGAGAAAAATACGCTGAACCTTGTATATATTGGTCAAGCGGCAGGTTTAAATCAACTCTGCTCGATAATATAGGCTGCTCTCCGATCACGCTCCTTTGAGAGACTCGGATTCCTTGCAGTGGGCTGCTGGTTGACTCGCGAGGTGTTGTACCTAGCGAAATCAGAGTGAGCGTGATGCTTCAAGATATGTTTTCAGTAGGACAGTATCACTGGTGTCAAAAGTCTGGAAGAAACTGAAACCAACTAACCAGGTGTCCCTGAGAGTGGGGTTTGAGCTAACTCTGCAAGCGCGGGTGGCTGATTGCAAGGACAAGAGATCGCCATTTTCGTACGCTTCTAAGTACTGGCTGAGCTTTGAGTTTTGTAAGGTTGGGGAAAAAGTCCCGTTCGATAATGTGGCTGATCGCCTCGGTGTAAGTGTCTTCATCAAGGACTTGCAATCCGTTGGTTCGACTGCACAGGTGTCTTGGAACTTTCATTCACATGTTTTGTGAGTTCCATGGTTGTGGTGAATTAAGTCGGTTCTCAATATAAACTTACAATCATAGTCGCATGATTCATGCATGCCACAAAGTAATTATTATTGTTTAATATGAACAAGATGTCTCAAGTCATTGGTACGAGTATAATCGAACATGTCTCTCTGTTAGACCAGCAATAATATCCTTTCCACTCAATTGTACACAACGCTTAACATCAATCACACACTCTTTCCCCCAATTCATCTGTCTTTCTAACTGTACTTCACCCTCTGGACCCCATATTGACAGCTGCCACATTAAAAATTGAAGGATATATGAGTAATCATCTTAAAAAACTTCATGCCAATGTATTTTGAGTAATAGTTACTTACTGAGCAACTATCCTCATCTCCTGAACAAATGTAAGTTTTGATTTCGTTTGGCTGTTGTCGTGAGAAAATGAAGGTTCGTGCCATAGATTTTTGTCCACTTTTCCCACTATGGACCCTCATCTCGTGCAGTGTGGGTAATCCATCATCGGTCGTATTTAGTGCTGAGACAACATGTCGTGTGAAGGAGGCACCACGGAAGGAAGCCAATACCTGCTGCGTTGTTTGGTCATAGGACACCGAATAACAAGATGCGCCTGAAATGAAGAGAAGAGAGTGAATTATCAACTAGATTACCTATTGGGTTCACAGCCGTTTACTCATGACGAACCAACTGACCTGAAACCTGCACATCAAGCTTGCTATGCTGCGTTATTTCATTATTCTCATATAAGCCAATGTCGCCATTCCCGGCTGCATTCCACAGGAAAACGTAATCAAAACTCCCTGCGATAAGACCTGACACGCGGGCTTCATTACTTTGTGCTATGTACGTCATTGAATGAATGGGTTTCCTGCCATACTGTAACCTAGCAACTGGCCCTTTGGTACTACGGATGTCAAACATGAGCACTGTGCCATTGGCAAGACCGCAGAACATATAATTGGTGTCATCATCCTTCCAGCTACAAGACCAGCCTGGGCTATCGAGTTCGAAGCTGTCGTGTTCACAAAAAGCATAGAAGGAGCAATACAAAAATGAGAAACGATACCACAACTGAGGACAAATTCAACTGTGCGGGTACTGTGAACAGCTGGTCATACCTCTGCACTATCGAATTGCTTCCCACGGTGGAAGTAAGCTTGAGTGTCTTATCCAAACTGGTTGTCAAAATTAACCCGCTTCCCGTCGGAGAGCATTGAACATCGCGGACAGATTTGCAATGAACCGGTACATATTCTTGACTAGACGTTTCTCTAAGACTAATTTTGAGCAGGCCAGCCGTGCCGGAACCTGACCCCAGCATGGATTTGTCGACGATAAGCATCTCGTAATGGGGATTGAACGACATGACCCGAGCCGCTTGAGGCTATTTGTGTGAGTCCAATAAAGTAATTGAGATCGTCAATTCATGTTAAAGAACTCAATGATTAAAAAAAAAAAAAAAAGTAAGATTGATTATGATGCACCTCTGTTGATATAGTTACTAAGCCGCCAATGACATAGCTTCCGTTTGTTGATTGTGCACGAAGCAAATGCTTTGATGTTTCCTGGTATTTGTTAATCTGTTGCATGAGTCTTCTGACATAGAGTAAACATTATATTCGTTAAAACGATCAATCACCATACCTGCTCATACAGAGGCAGGAATGCAGAAAAGATATACTCACGTCGAGTTCAGCTTCCTCAAATCATCAATCTCTCGTTCCATCCTAGTCATTTCTAGCTTGCCCATTTGAAATGCGAGCTGCAGTCGCGCCTTCTCCGCTTCGATTTCGTGCCGTGCCGATCGTTCCTCAGTAAGCTCTCGCCGAGCGTTTTCCAACTCGGAAGTGTCAACTGCTACAATATTTTTGGTCCAGATGATGCGGATATCTTTTTTACATCCTATCTCGCTGATAAATACATATATACAGTAGCAAACATCGTAGTTGGCGGCAATAAGTTTCAAAATAACCTTGCAATTAATACTAAATTCTGGTATTTTCCATCTGGCAATAAAAATACGAATCTTACATACGCAAGAAACTCACTTGCATTCTGGACATTTCGTCTGTTTGTCTTTTCTCGCTGTTGAAAACCACTTTTGGATGCAACTTTGCAATACAAACACAAAAAAAAATGAGAGATGGTCATAAATCACTGAACATTACAAAAACCACATAATAGACGAACTGTTGTCTGAGTGCTCACCTATGACCGAACAAGTGCCCACATTTGATAGACACGACCCGGTGCGGACCCAAGCTCGACCACGGTTCCAAACAAATCGGACATTGGTTCGTATCCTCACATTCCAGAGAGTCAGAGGACGAAGACGATGAACGTTTAAACTTTTTATGTGGTGAAGCCTTGGTTGTGTCATTGATGGAGTGGGTTCTGGCTAACAGCGGTTGGAAGACATCTGGGGAATAATCGGCAGCATAAGATGGCACGGATATCGCCGGAGTATTATTTAGTGCTATTGCGTTAAGAGGTATGGCTTCTATTGACGAACGCCTTGTTGGCACCGCCAAAGCCTCGGCTGTAGGAGTAATGTGAAGCCCTGACGTGTGATTCTCAGTGGCGGGCCCGCCTGTGCCATCGTCTCCCATGCCTAAAGTTGTTTCCCGTTCAATCTGGTTTTGTTCATTTCCAGATTCGAGATTTGTCTCACTCGTTGCCATTGCTTTTTTGGACTGCAGAGAAAACGCGTTCAAGACATGGGTAATTTTTTGAAAAGTGAAGGTGACGTCATATTCTCGATACCTGTGCGCAGTGCGCACACTGCACGCTGCGCGGTTATTAATGTTAATTGCATTGGGCGTCTCTTGGCAACCTGTAGGGCGCCACAAGGCATGTGACTCATGCAGGTGTCAGAAATGTGCTTGAAATTAGATTGGCGCAGCTTGATGCATGATTTCCCCTTCAGGCACAATTATTTTTTCCACCCGTCGCCTGACGTTTCTTTTCTCTTTCCCACAGCTCTCCCCCTTCCCTGTTCCATCCACCCCACCCATTCCTCCCCCATTCCTCCCTTTTCTCGGCGACATATTCTTCCTTAACAACATCCTTTCCTTACTCTCATTCAAGCTACTCGCCGCTCGCCGCTCTACGCTGATTTGTGCAGCGGCTTGCCATGAGTGGCGCAAAGCAACTTAGACCGCCGCCGGCCCAGAGAGCTAGAACTACCTCCCAAGCCTTCGAGATTCGGTTCAAGAAAGGGGACTCTGTAGGTGTTTGTTTGCATTTTAGAGTGACTGCCGACCTCGCTAAAGCTAATTTTATATTTGCTTACTAAAAATATACTCGTATTCATCGTTATATATGCATACGATTGTTACCATCAGGAGGTGCAAATCATTGATATTACACCTGATAGACGTGCTCCAGACGAACGGGCACTTCCAACTGGTCAGTTTTCACTTGTATAAATGTTCAACTCCTCGGTATGTTTTTCGTTTAACTTTTTTTTTTTATTTTTTTTATTTTTATTTTTTTTATTTTTTTTTTAATTACAGTGTTCAGTAGAAATGATATATTATCCGGTCAATCGGTTCCAACTTCGTCAAAAAGCTCACCGGTTCGTTCGGCACTCCACGGTACCGACTCAGCACCCTCAACCCTCAATATGCGGTCTTCGAATTCGAAAGTTTCAGTTTTGAATTATGACGAGGTGGTGATACCGACAGTTGCGAGAAGGAGAAAGACCATGGACGATCTGAAGGTTTTGCCGGATATTGACGTTCGGCTAGATAAAACAGTACCCTTGCCAATCGCAATTCGTTCCCGTTCGAAAACCGCGAGCAATGACAAGATTGTCGCAGAGATGAACGACTTGGATGAGCTAATGGATTTGGATAGAGATGGATTGGTTCCCGACCACAACATCACGGACAATGAAACAACACTAACCAGTACAGTCAGACGGGGTCCTGAACATTTTAAAGTGCCCGGGCCTGTTGTTGCTTATGACGAAATGCCCATTCCTACCGTAGCAAAGCGTATAGCGATGCAGAATGATAGACTAGACGACCAGGTGGTACCACTTGCTCAACCGACAACAAATATCCGAGCAATCAATCGTCAGCCACCTTCCCAAAAGAACACTGGTTTCCGCGGATCAACGATGGGCAAAAAGCCTACGTCGAATTCGGTTATACCATTCTCTCCTGACGACGAGGAATCAGCAACCAAACGAGATGAGCGGAGTGGTTCGCCCACCGCCTTTGGTAAGAATGGCAGTAGCGTTGATACTTATACCATCGATTCGCTAGCACCCGGACCTAGCTCTGGCTTGGAGACTGTCGAGAGTATATCAACACCAGCTCCAGTGAATTTTGACGATATGCTGATCCCAACAGTTGCCAAGCGAGTGGCAATGGAAAAAGAACAGGAGTTGGCGAGAGTAAGGGAGGGAGAGCGGGAGGTCAGACGAGCAGAACAGAGAAAACAACGTAAACATGAGGTGAAAAAAGCTGCAGGTATGGTTGCCATCGTTATACGTTGACATGCTATCCATCTCTGATTCATCCTTTTTTCGATGCATGGAGGCATATACCTAATTTATTGTAAATATCGTTGGTATATCATCTAGCGGCAGCAAGATTAGCAAGATTAGCCATCACTGGATCTTCTTCATCGCCTACAAGTGCTCAATCTCGACGGAACTCTAAGCGGATGTCCATAAAACGAGTGTCGAGGGCTGACCTCGAAGATATGCTCAACGAATTGCAACAGCAAGAGGTATATATATCATTATTCTAATCTGCCAATCTCAGTCCAATTATTTATTCTGCAACAATTGTGGGTAATAATATTTTACTTTTGTTCGTAGAGCCAAGACTCGACGCCGGCAATAGGCGCTACTGTCGACGCGTTGGAATCAAACCAGGATGCGGTGAACATGGACATTGTAAGCATTCCCCCACCAATTAAAACAATTTAGCTGTGTAATTACGATGCTTACTCTTTAAACTCATTGTATATCACTATTAATTGACAATCTTTCGCAGCCGTCCCTACCATTACAAATTCCTGCTCCTTCCTCCACTCGAATAGTCCCTCCAGCTGTGCCCATCTACTTAGAGCAGCAGGTTGAATCGTATGAACGACAGCAGGGCAATAGGGATGATATGATTAATCCCGTCACTTTCTCCGAACAGTACGATGACCAAACATCGACGAAGAGGAGGCGTGAAGAATATGAACTTAGACAACGAGATCAGAACAATATCATTCCCACTACGGCGCACATGGACAATGTCTATTGTGGCGAAGTCTCGATGGAACCTAAATCTAAGAACAAGTTTATCTGTTGTGTTATCTCGTAACACACGAAAGAAGTGTCCCTGGCATTTAGTTTGGTAGTTCAAGACGAATGGCCTCGTGGAGAAAGGACGATTTGTGTATTTTGACGAACACTATCTTTCATGCAATGTGTCAAAATGTGTGTGCACTGCTTTCCTTCCTTTCATTTGTAGAATACGTAAATCAGAACAATCGAACACTTTGCGAGTTGACTCTCATCACTGTAAAGTATTTTTTTTTTTTTTTCCCTTCCTTTCTTTCTTTCTTCAC
>RBNK01000467.1:0-25474 GCA_003990785.1 Endogone sp. FLAS-F59071 | reverse complement strand
TCTGTTGTAAGCTTCCTTAGCTTGTTGCAGTCTGAATTTTATTGATAATTGCGAGCGGGGTATTTATAAGAAATTACAAGATGCTATATGGGTAGCTACCCAGGTTACTACTTGAATTTCTGATTGGTTCAGCTAAATATAAGATACAAATTGATTGGCTAAGATATAATAAAATGATATATCAGGTTATAATGTAATTGAGCGATGAAATAATATATCAGATCGAAATACTATTTTAGGTTATAGTATGGTTGCAGATCTCAACAACACTACAAGTCTTAACAATGCTACAGGTCTTAGCGTTATTGCAAGTCACATGACTTGTGATCTCACATGATCAAATTAGATGTTATTACAAAATGTTCCATCACATCTCCTTCCTTTCTGCGAGTTAGACTTCAAGGTATAGTTCTAACTTGGAGAAATCTCTTTGTAATTGTTTTACCTCTTCTTCTAGCTTCTTCATATCATTCTGTGTTAGTTGATTTAGTTGGTGTGTACTACACCGAAAGTGATTCAAAGCACTAGGCTTGTGCCTGAATAGTTGATAAATCCATTTAGCCATTTTTGCGGCATAGGCAGAAAGTGCTCCTTTGAGGGCTCGTTGACAGATTTCTCTATCCTTCCGGTTCCAGATATGTTCAACTTCTTCATCCCAGAGTTGTGCAATTCAGTAGTATTCCTTCCATTCATTGATTTGTGCCAGATGTTGCCTCCTTTGAATGTTGCATACAATCAATCGGGTCTTCTGTAGGGTCAATCCTTCTATCTCCTCAAGGTTCTCCAGAGGTTCTATATGTCAGTAGGCCTCAATCAGGCTGACTCGAACTTCATGGAAGTTGTTCCATTGGGGTATGATATTTCTTGAGGCGGTTTCGGTGGACAGTATAGGGTAAGATCATTCCTGTTGTTTTTCGTAACTGATATATAGTTCCTTTTATACTGGTGATATAGTATAGTCCTTCCCATTTTGGGTCCAATTTTGCTGACTATGAGGACTCTACTATGTTTCGGTATAGTAAGACTTGGTCACCGATCTTCAATCTTTCAGTTTTCTTGTATTCCTTGTCGTAATTCTTCTTTTGTCGATCTTGTGCAATGGCAATGAATTCTCTCACCTTGTTTTGGACGTTATGTAATTCTTGAATTTCCTTTGTCACACGATGCTTGATTTGCATTTCCCAAGAAGTGTGGCTGGGTTCCGGAGTAGTCATTACTTGGTCTACCAGCTGATGAGCTTTTCTTTCATAAACAAGCTCAAAAGGGGTGAACTTTGTTGTCTCTTGTTTCATTGTTCATAGTGCAAATAAGGTGGAAGGTAGATACAAGTCCCAATCTCCTCCTTGTAATTGTACTACTTTAGCAATCGTGTTCTTGATGGTTTGATTCATCCATTCAGTGAGTCCATTTCCTTGAGGATGGTAGGCAGTAGTCTTTATCTGGCAAATTCTGAAGTGTTGCGTCAATATCTGCATAAATTCATTAACAAATTCAGTTCCTTGATTGGAGGTCATTTCATAAGGTATTCCATGGCGACAGATAATATCTTCGTAGATAAAAGGTGCAATATTAAGGGCATCTGTAAGGGGCAAGGCTCTTGCTTTGGGGTACTTGGTCAGATAATCTACTGCTACTACAATATATCGATTTCCTCTAAGTGTTCTTGGTAGCGGTCCGACAATGTCTATTCCAATATGTTCAAAGGGTCCTCCAGATATAATCAGTTGTAAGGTCTCGACTTCCTTTCCTCGGTGCCTCTTTTGGCAAGTGTCGCATCTTCTAATATATTCTCTAATGTCTTCATACATGTTCTTCCAATAATATTTTTCTAATAGTCGTTGATATGTGTTGTCTATGCCCATGTGTCCTGCAAGCTGATGGTCATGAGAGGCCTGAAGAACCATCTGCTTCTTATGTTCAGGAACTACAAGTCGTGTCTGTCCTCTGTATTGTCGGTAAAGTATATTATTTTTGATAAAATAGTTAAGTGCCATTATCCATATAAGCCATTGATCATTTTCATTCATCGTCCCAGTAAAGGTTAGGTTACTAAGGTAATCCAAATATCCATTATAGAGTTCAGTGTTCATTGGGTAAGTATATTCTTTTTAGTTCAGAGTGTCGGTCTTGGATAAATTGGAGTAGGTGTGAGAGGGTGTCCACATTCTGATGATTCCGTCCTTTTCTGTATTACGTCATGAAGTCATATTCCTGCAGTATGGCTAGCCATCGTGCATACATTCCTGTTAGATTCGGTTTGTTCCAGAGCCATTTGAGGGCTGAGTAGTCTGTTATTAGAGTGAACTGCTTTCCAATCAGGAAGTGGCGGAAGTATTGTATGGCTCAAATGACTGCTATGCATTCTAGCTGAGTGGCTCTATAGGAAGGTTCTGCTCCATAGGTGGCTCGTCCTACATAAGCAATCACATGTTCTCCATCTTTGTCATCTTGCACTAAAATTGCTCTAAGTCCAAATGATGATGTGTCTGTATACAACTTGAATACTTTTGTGAGATCCAGTCTTGCCATAACTAGTACATGGGTAAGTGCTTCCTTGATCAGATTGAAGGCAGTTTGTGCAGCCGACATCTATTCCCATACTCTTCCTTTTCTTTGCAACATGTACAGGGGTGTGGTAATTTCAGAGTAACCAGGGATAAACCTTTTATAGAACTGGACCAGTCCTAAGAATCCTCGTAAGGTCATCTTATCTTGCGGGGTTGGAAAGGCCTTGACAATTTCAGTCTTCTTTGGGTCTGGACGGATTTCTCCTCCATTGATTATAAATCTGAGGTATTCAATTTTCTTCTGTCCAAAGTAGCATTTTGTTGGCTTGATCCTTAATCCATGTTTTCTGAGTCATTCAAATACTTCCTTCAGGATCACCATATGTTCTATGAAGTTCTCTGCGTAGATGTTGATGTCGTCAATATACACGATCACTCCATGTCCAATCAAATCATAGAAGATTTTGTTCATTGCAGCCTGGAAGGTGGCGGGTGCATTGCAAAGTCCAAAGGATATTCTTGTGAATTCGTACTGTCCGAATAGTATGATGAATGCTGATTTCTCCTGTGCTTCAGGCGTCATTCCGATCTGATTATATCCTGCCCATAGGTCCAAGGTTGAATAAATTTGCGCCTTTTTCAACATGTTTTGTAGGTCTTCTGAGTGCGAGATCGGGTATGCGTGCTTCTTGGTGACTGAGTTCAATTTGTGGTAATCGATAACCATTCTTTGTCCGTCTTTCTTCAGTACTATGCTGATAGGTGATGCCCAAGGGCTCTTTGATTGTATGATCACTCCTGATTCCAATAGCGCTTGAACATGCTTTCATACAAAGTCATGATAGTTGGCTGGCAATCTATAGGGTGCCTGTTTGATTGGTTTGGCATCTCCTGTATCGATATGGTGTGTGAAGAAGGCTTGGTTCAGTAGGTCCTTGAAACTGATTGTGATAATATCCTCATACTCCTTCAGTAGGTCTTGTAACTGTTTCTTCTGATTCGGCAACAGGTTTTCATTGAGGGAGTAGATGTGCTTCTTAGCGCTCTCCTGGTCATCCAGTCTTTCCATTATCACATTTGCTTGTCCAGTCGATCCAAATCCTTTCCTTCCATGTCATGTTTCTTCTAAGTTTTCTACTTCTTTCAAAGGTTGCTGTTCACATTTGACAATCACCATTTGGGTGATCCGATCGCCTTGGTATACTTTGAATTGGCTGTGGTTGTGGTTAACTAGTCTAACCTCAATTTCTCCTCTATAGTCCTCATTTATTAATCCAGGGAATGCTTCTATTCCAGAGTTGTGGTAGAGTCCACTTCTTGCCCATATTTGCACACATTTTCTGGGTAGTAGGGCGATAGCAATTCTGGTTTTTATGAAGGCTGATGATTTCGGTTCTAGGGTACAATCCTCATCTGCATATAGGTCGTAACCTGCAGCTCCTTCAGTTTTTCTCTTCGGTATGATTGTGCTTCCTGTCAGTTTCTTGACTCGGGTTGCTGTATCCTTTTCTTCAACCATAAATACTTCTTCAAAGGTGAGGACATTTGGCTCCTTCCACTGTTCATGAGTTGTGTCCTGAGGTAGGTTCTGCCACAAGTCCTTCCACCACCAATAGCGCATACTGATACATTTATTGGGGTGAATTATTTCTTCAAGTGCGATGATTTCTTTTTCTGAGTCTAAGTTGCTTTCTTCAATTAGGGTAGGTCCATCATCTTCATCATCTTCCTGAAATAAGGCTCTGACTTTGATAGGTATTTGAGTAGTATATACTTCATTGCTCCATTCCTCAGGTACTTCCTCTTCTTCATTTTCTTTAGGTATCATCTGTTCTTGTTCTTGGTCATAACACTCCTTCCAAGTCCTGTGGTAATTGATGTCATATGGTTCGTCTGGATATCTGACCCAGTTTTCACATTCCCAGAGGTCATAGGGATTGACTTCGTCCCAATAGCATCCTTGCAGATAGATGTTGTGATTTCTCCAAAGACGTCCTTTGCTGATACGTCCAATATTTGTCCAAAAGCAGTCCTATACTTCTCCAGTATTATCTGCGAATGGGTGAGGGTTCCCTCCATTATATGGTCCATGATTCATTGAGGGTAGAGTCCTTCGGCGGGTCTGTGATAATCTTGGTTTCTTAATCCCCTTTTTGGTTGGTAAATGCATCTCCAAAGTGTCCTGGTAAGGTATCAACTTTGTATCACTGCAAGTGTACATCATCTCAGCACAATAGATGCATTGCTTACAGAATGGACATCTAGTGTTCCTCATGTTGTACTCAATCAACTGGTTCTTCTCCAAGGGTGTTAGGTGGCAATATTCACTATGAATCACTATGTTTGCTTCCTCTTCCACCAAGTTGAGATGTGCCTGTCCAGGGGTTATTTCTTCCTCTGTGTCGCTTTCGTCTTCCAGTCTCTGGGTGAGTTTTGGTACTACTCCTTTCTGAATATCCAGAGGTACACTGAACTTTCTTCCATGGTTGACGAAGATTAACCTTTGTACATCCAGGTCGATTCTGGCTTTAGCTTTCTTTAACCAGCTGTTGTCTAAGACGGCATTGTAGGATTGTGCATCGGTGACCACCATTCTGACTGGGATTATTTCTGTTCCAAACTGAACTGGTACTTCTCGGAGTACTCCTAGAGGTATGCTGCTTTTTCCACTTGCGACAACCAAAGTAGAGGTAGCGGGTTCATCAATATCCCATCCCAAGCGGTTTAGGAAATGTTTGGCGATGATGCTGACTTCTGCTCCAGTGTCAATAATAACTGAGCATGTTAATCCTCCAATATTGCATTGTGCATAGACAGACGAGATATAGGTTTGCTCCTCTTGTTCTTTGGCAGTGTTAACTTCCTTGAATCAGATGGTTGGTTTGGTTTTGGTAATCTGTGTTTTCACCTTCTGCTTTGTTGATGATGCGATCTGGAAGAGTTGTTTGAAGGTAATGTTTGCCTTCTGACTAGCAATATCCTGCCATGGGTCGTACTCGAATTCTCTAACCTTCCTAGGCTTCTTTTCCTTATCTTCTTTCTGATCCGTCATTTCTTCATCTCCAGTGGTTGAAATAACTGTCTTGCCAGGTTGCATTATTTGTTTGAAGGCTTTGTCCCATTGATCCTCATTTAACTGTTGCCTTTGTGTTGGCTTTTTAGGCTTCTCGATAACAACCTCAGGTTCCTGGATTGGCTTCTTTCTTGGGTAGGGAGTCTTCCTAATGGTAGTGCAGCTAACTGCTTCGACAGGATAGGCTTCCAGGTATTCTTTGCTAAATTCTTCATCTTCTTCTTCGATTTCTTGCACTACATTAGCATGGTCGGCCTTCTTTACTTCCTCTCTCTCCTGTCCTTCCTTCCAACTCCTAGTTCAGCAATCCTTAGCAAAGTGACCTCGTCTTCCACAGAGGAAGCAATTTTTCTCGGTCTTGTTGCATTCTTCGGCAATAAAGGTTCCTCTTGGTTGTCTATTCTGGCGGATCACCTTGGCTTTAAGGTCGGCTATGTGTGCTGTCATCTCTGAGAACATCTTGGTAATCTTCTCCATCTCATCCTCATGAGTTGTTTTTTCTGTTTTTGCTATGACTGTTGGTTTAATAGTATCCTCCTCAGGTGGTTCAGCTGATGCAGATACTATTTGAACTATGGGTGTTCCAGTGCTGAATTTTCTGCATAAATCTTGTAGTAGTTTGTTATATAGGGATGCTGGATGTCCTGCTTCGATATCCCAAAAGGCCTGTGCCATCCTAACTTTCTCCTCCATTCTTCGAGGGCTAAACCTCTTGATATGATGCTGGAGATCTGCAGGTAAGCCGTTCATGAACACTATTTCTCATACAACCTGGCTAGTTTCTCCGCAGAGTTGTATATACTGATTGATGGTAGTAACCCAATCTTCCGGGCACTGGTTGATTGACATCTTCATGTTGAATAGCTGTTCTTTGATCGATTTTCATTTCTATTCGGTAAAATACTTCTCTTCTAACCAGGCTCTTGTAACATCCCAATGAGCGGTAGCTAATGCTGTGGCAGTGGGTGCATTTCTAGCTGCTGCTGTGGCTGCGAGGATTAATCCTCCTAGTCCAGTGGCTGCTGCATCTGTTAGGGCTACACGGTAGGCTTCTCTTGCAGGTCCTCTAAGTTGGGCGGCCAGGATGGGTAACCATTGGGTGCTGACTGTTCCTTTGGCTGTGAAGTAGCTTTCCAAATTATCTAGGAATTCTCAAACATATTCCTTGGTATATCCGTAAAAGGTAGGTAGTCTATCTGCCATGGTTTCTTTGTCTTCTTAAGGTCTTCTCCTAGGTAGTTATAGTAATACAGTCGGTGGCAGTGGTAGTGCCGTTCTTGCTTTTGTCTTCTACTATGGGTTTCGGCAAGTTCGGTTATGTAATATAGGTAACAAATCAGTTGAGGTGTCGATTGATTTCCTGCCAGTCGGCACCAATTGTGGCAGACTAAAATATATTAACGGCGAAATACTCAAAGTTAAGCAGATGCAGAAAATATACTTTAGGGGTCTTAGCGGATTATGCGGTAGCATCTTAAGAAGGGTGTCGATGTAGGTGTTAACTAGTAAGAATTATGTGTGATCGATCGAATAAAGTGTATCTGTTAGAATCTCGAAACTATCCAATTGCTTACTCCTTGAGTAAGGCTTCAGTATCCCTTGGGTTATCTGTTGTAAGCTTCCTTAGCTTGTTGCAGTCCGAATTTTATTGATAATTGCGAGCGGGGTATTTATAAGAAATTACAAGGTGCTATATGGGCAGCTACCTAGGTTACTACTTGAATTTCTGATTGATTTGGCTAAATATAAGATACAAATTGATTGGCTAAGATATAATAAAATAATATATCAGGTTATAATGTAATTGAGCAACGAAATAATATATCAGATCAAAATACTATTTTAGGTTATAGTATAGTTGCAGATCTCAACAATGCTATAAGTCTTAACAATGCTACAGGTCTTAGCATTATTACAAGTTACATGACTTGTGATCTTACATGATCAAATTGGATGTCATCACAAAATGTTCCGTCACAATATATTAGAATAGACATTGTTGGACTGCTACCAAGAACACTCAGAGGAAATCAATACATCGTAGTAGCAGTAGATTATCTGACCAAATACCCCGAAGCAAGAGCCTTGCCCCTTGCAGATGCTCTTAATATTGCACCTTTTATCTATGAAGATATTATCTGCCGCTATGGAATACCTTATAAAATGACCTCCAATCAAGGAACTGAATTTGTTAATGAATTCATGCAGATATTGACGCAACACTTTGGAATCTGCCAGATAAAGACTACTGCCTACCATCCCCAAGGAAATGGACTTACCGAATGGATGAATCAAACCATTAAGAATATGATTGCTAAAGTAGTACAATTACAAGGAGGAGATTGGGACTTGTACCTACCTTCCGCCTTATTTGCACTATGAACAATGAAACAAGAGATAACAAAGTTTACCCCTTTTGAGCTCACTTATGGAAAAAAAGCTCATCAGCTGGTAGACTAAGTAATGACCACCCCAGAACCCAGCCACACCTCCTGGGAAATGCAAATCGAGCATTATATAACAAAGGAAATCCAAGAATTACACAATGTCCAAAACAAGGTGAAAGAATTTATTGCCATTGCACAAGATCGACAAAAGAAGAATTATGATAAGGAACACAAGAAAACCGAAAGATTAAAGATCGGTGACCAAGTCTTACTATACTAGAACATAGTAGAGTCTTCATAGTCAGCAAAATTGGACCCAAAATGGGAAGGACCATACTACATCGCAAGTATAAATGGAACTATGTATCAGTTATGGAAAACAATAGGAATGATCTTACCCTATACTGTCTACCGAAACTGCCTTAAGAAATATCATGCCCCATTGGAACAACTTCTATGAAGTCCAAGTCAGCCTGATCGAGGCCTACCAACATATAGAACCTCTGGAAGACCTTGAGGAGATAGAAGGATCGACTTTATAGAAGACCCGATCGATTATATACAACATTCAAAGAAGGCAACACCTGGGACGAATCAACAAATGGAAGGAATACTACTGAATTGCACAACTCTGGAATGAGGAAGTCGAACATATCTGGAACCGGAAGGATAGGGAAATCTGTCAACGAGCCCTCAAAGGAACACTCCCTGCCTATGCTGCAAAAATGGCTGAATGAATTTATCAACTATTCAAGCACAAGCCTAGTGCTTTGAACCACTTTCAATGCAGTATACATCAACTAAATCAACTAACACAGAATGACATGAAGGAGCTAGAGAAAGAGGTAAAACAGTTACAAAGAGATTTCTCTGAGTTAGAACTATACCTTGAAGTCTAACTCGAAGAAAGGAAGGAGATGTGATGGAACATTTTGTAATGACATACAAATTGATCATGTAAGATTACAGTCATGTGACTTGAAGTGTTGCTGAGACTTATAGTGTTACTGAGATCCGCAATCACATTATAACCTAAAATAGTATTTCGATCTGATATATTATTTCACCACCCAATTACATTATAACCTGATATATCATTTTATTATATCTTAGCTAATCAATTTGTACCTTATATTTAGCCGAGCTAATTAGAAATTCAAGTAGTAACCTGGGTAGCTGCCCATATAGCACCTTGTAATTTCTTATAAATACCCTGCTCACAATTATCAATAAAATTTGGACTGCAACAAGCTAAGAAAGCTTACAACAGACAACCTGAGGGATACTGAAGCCTTACTCAAGGAGTAAGCAATTGGGATAGTTTTGAGATTCTAACAGATACACTTTATTCGATCGATCACACTTAAATTCTTGCTAGTTAACACCTACACTGATGCATACCCTTCTTAAGATGCTACTGCATAACCCGCTAAGACCCCTAAAATATATTTTCTGCACCTACTCAACTCCGAGTATTTTGCTGTTAATATATTTTAGTCCATCACAATATGTATATTTTTGTAATGATATAAGAATATGTTGAAACTAATTTTTAACTAGTGATTTATATATTAAAGAAACTGTAAATGTTTTACAAGAAAGTGGAGATTTTAATAATATAATAAAATTTTCTACTAATAATGGTATAAAAGGGGATAGGCTTGGAGAAAAAATAGTTATTATAGAAAGATATTATCTTTTAATCTTTGGATGAGTAGATGTGGAGGTAGATAGTACTTATAATTAGAAGAAGGTGGTATAGCTTATCTGTTCATTATAGTTTGGTATTCTTTATTATATTACTTTTATATAATTTTATAAATTGACATTTTTTCTTAATATTGAGAGTTAGCTCTTTTATATATTTTAGCATAATATATTAGTAATAGAAAAATCTGGAAACTAAGAGAAGTCTGATTTGATTTCTAATAAAATTGCTTACTCATTTATTCTATTAAATTCTACTATTAATACATTAATAGTATAGATGGTTATAGATTATTCTAGTGGCTTGGCATGACTGTTTATTTACTTGAACCCTCTATTCAGCTAGATACCTCTATAAGAGAGTCATTTACACAGAAAAAGTAGTTATAGCAGCTTAGGTGGTATACTATTTAATTTATTTAATTCTATATGACTCTTACTCTTCTCATCTTGACCTTCAACTCTCAGCTTCTCCTCTACTCCAATTCAATACTTAACTGTATTTATTTCCTTAGGAAGCCAATAACTAAAGACTAGTAAGTATATTAAAAAGCTTGCAAATTATCTAATAAAAAAAAAAAAAAAAAAAACTCATATTCCTTGTTATCTTATAAATTCTCATTTTACCCATTATTTTTTATTATTATTATTATATGGTGTATAATAGATTACCTCTACAAGTCGGAACCAACATTTCTATAAAGAATTATAATAAATATTTTACCAACTATTTATAATACAAAATTGAGTAATAGGATAATATTGATATCTTTATTATTGAGATACCCAGTTTTATTCATAAATGTATCAGTTTATATATATTAACACTTTTGGTTAAGCCAACCCTAATTCTACTAATCACAATGCTTTCATTCAGAATACCAGATCCCCAAGTAAGAGTTATTTGATTTTCAACCAATATATCTATAAGTGCATATACAAAACTCTCAAGATATGGGGTATCACTCCTCCAAAAAAAAATAAAAAATTGTATTGTACTTATGACTTAAACCATTCCTATCTATCCCTCCTTTAAGACTATCTTAATCCTAGGAATAATGGGACTACGTAAAATTGCTATAGATGTCACAATTTGGCTATAGTATACTTTTGTTTAGCCTCCAGTTGTTCCATACCCTAGACCACCACCAGGTAGTGCTAAAGGGTTTGTCTATATATGAATAGTATTTAAGATAGGTATATCTCAGAGTGCTGGGAGTCTCTAGCAAAAGTGTATGCAATGGCTCTGACAACCCTACATACATTATATAATAGAGATTAATGTATGCAAGAAGAGGCTCCAACAGACTGGTGGCGCAGGAACCCCATTTCATCAAACAATGATAGTACATCTTATCATTTTCTTATTTTCTTGCATTATGTCTAAAATATCCTAAAGGCTTATTTATACATATTAGGCAACAGTCTGGTGACAACCTGGAGCTCCTTCAACAAGACCACCTGCAGCTGGAGCAGTCCCACTCACTGCAGTGCCCATGGCTCCGACTGTAGTGCCTGGAGCTGCTCTGCCCAACCTAATTGACAGGGTAAACTAAATACATGTATTATTAATTAATTAATTAATTAATCAAATTTCTAATAGTTACATTATATTTTTACTAGTGGGATTTTGGCACATGATGAAAAGGCTCCACATGAACATGTTTGCCGGGAGGTACCAAGTCGATGTGGGAAAAAGAACCGACAATAAGGGCAAGCTCGCATTATTGCACATCGCCGCTTCGCAAGGAAGGTTGGAAGGGATAGAGCTACTTGCCGGAGAAAAGGGGCCCCAGACGGTGAAAATGGGCAGCCTTCAGCTAAAGGTTCAAGAAGGCCAAGAGATTGCGAATCCATTCCCCGCTACGGAAGAGGACGAGAATACGGATATGGAAGAGAACAAGAATGCGGATACAAATGAGGGCAATCATATCCGCTTTAGCCATTCTGGCTCTCCGAACCTAGATGAAGATATAGAGTAGCCTCCGGTACGAATAATAGAATGGATACCAGGCGACCCGAATGTGTGTAGCCACTTAAAATGGACGCCGATGCACTTTGCGGCAATAAATGACAAACGCAATGTGGCGGAAACAATCAGGAAGCTTAAAGCTATCGGTGGAAATGTAAATGCAAAAGACTATGAAAACTTGACGCCGTTGCACGTGGCCGCATGGAAAGGAAACTGGGTTGCTGTCCAGACGCTCATCGAAGAGGGTGCCGACGTGAATGCGATGAGTAATCGTCCAAACGGCAAGACACCGCTCTGCTTAGCAAAGTTGACCAGGCAGCAAAAGGTGGAAAAGAAAGAGACGGACAAATATGCGCTGGTGATGGTAATTCTTAAAAATCATGGCGCTAAGGACCGCAGAACTAAACATTCGGGTGCTCCTCGCCTGCGACGACTATTAGAGTCAATAGCATGGAAAGTGGTGAATGACAAATGGCTTACAAAACTTTCGGAACACTTTACAAAAAAAGATATTTCTGTGGAAGGTGTCGAGGCCACTGCCATCATAAATCATAAATGCGGCTAACATAATCACCCTCCACGCTATCGCAAAACGCCCAATCTGGTACACTGATTTAAATAATGTTTTTAGGACTCTTTGTTTCGCTACGTTTTTCTAAATGAAAGGCTCGGCCCTCTAGATTTCTTGTTGCGCAGGGCCATATAGCCCATCAATAATAATAATAATAATAATAATTCTTTAGAATTGGATGAGATTTTTTCTGAGCTTATAATGGGCAAAAAAAATTGCAATAGAAAGGAATGAACTATTCCAAGTAAAACAATGTTTAAGCATTCTACTGCGGTTTCTCTTTTTAAAGTCAAGAGAATATAGGGTGAACGCAAGGTTACAAACTTTTTTTTTTTTTTTTCATCGAAATCCGAAACCGTCCATCCTCTCGTCCAACCTACTCACACCACCTCACAGTACCGTGCACCATCTCCACGCTTTTGCCCTGCTTTTGTGCTTCAACGGCTTTCTCGCACGCCTCTCCTCAATAGCTTTGCGGTTTGCCTCAATCAACGACCACGGCGTACCTTCCTTGATGCACTTGGACACTTCGGTGGCGGCGCGCTCGCCGGCCTGAATGGCGCCGCTGAGGCGGCAATCGGAAAGAGGTGAACACGGTATAAAATGGGATTGGTTTGTCAATTCGTACAAGAATGAAGTCGCTTACCTGAGGTAACCTGCGTGCTCTGTGGCGGTCTCGGTACCTGTGGAGTTTGTATGTCAGGAACTGAAAAGACTACAATCCTTTGTCACTCTTGTCCACTCCCTTTACGTCTATTTCACGACTTCACACATCCAACAAATAAAAAGCAACCCCCACGATCTATAGCCACCATCCTCCCCCACCCACCCGCAAAATGCACTCTCCCCACGGGCATCCTAAGCGCGTCGCCAAATAGGGACAGGCATGCCGTCGGGAAGATGTTGTTATAAGCACCACAGACGTATGGCTCGGTATTCCAGTCGTGTATCACCCAGGCCATAGGCAGGCCGGCCTTATCGCCAAAGCATTCGACCAGCTTGGCGAGAATACGTGACTTGGGTACCTCGGGATCGGTCTGTGACAGACATTATACGAGCGATATTGCAGCGCGAGGATGAGAGCGTTGTGGTGGGAACGCAAACACTGGCGGATGGGTAACGGAGGCAACGACCGACCTGGACCACGCGCGTGTACTCTTGCGCATGCCGTCCGCAGAGGAAGACTGTTAAACCTTTAATCTTGCCATCCTCGGAGCATCCGTCGGCAATCTTTTGCCAGCGCGCGATCCAAATGAAGGTTAGCCTCAAATCAAATTCAATAGTGCTCTCCGGAAAGCACAAATGCACGCTCACTGTACCGAGCTAATGGGTGAGAGCTCGTTCTCGCCGTCGTAGAAGAGCACCTCACCCGAGAAGCCATCCTCCCGCCAGAAGGCGATCTCATATCGCACAAAGATTTTGACACAAGCACCCATGAAAGATTTCTCGCAGAGCTGGAGGTTGTTGAAAGATGAAGGCACACTCAGTTGTCAGACGTGATCAGCCAAAGCAGTTTCTTTAATGCGTATTCCAATACACAAGACTTGCCAGCCGGGATTCTAACCGAATCGTCCTCCTCTCCAACAAACTGTACCTTGGCCCTCTCGAACGGCATCTCGGGTTCGAATTTCACATGTCCCGCCTGGCTGGGCGGGATGGCCAGCACAGCGTATGCAGCTCGGACGACTGGCCCTTCCGTGGTCGGGTGGCCCGCGTACACCGTCACACCTTCGTCCGTCTGCACGAGCCGCGTGATGGGAGCATTGAAGTGCATACGATCAGTGGGCAAGTCAGCGGCCACACGGTGAGCGACGGCGGCGGCCGTGCCACTGATCTTGAACTCTTGGCTACCGCCCGCGAAAGAGGCAGAGGCCATAATGCCTGGACGAGGGAATGGCAGGTAGAGCACGGAATTGGTGGTAAGTAGCGGAGATTATGTAAACCACTCATTCGAGAAAGTTTAACCTGATGCTCTCTGTGATATGGCTAATAAGAAACAGAAACCTACCGCCGGCAGTTTTTAAAGCGTATAAAAAGAACAAAAATGAAATCTCTCCCATCTCGGCGCCAAAAATGCACCGTGTCGCAAGCGCAATTGTCTGCTTGGCGTCCTCCGTGCCGCAGTGCGTCCCAACAAAGCTTTCGACCGTCGTATTGTCGAATTCGATAGCGTTATCTGCACATTAGTCAGTGAAGCTCTCAAGTCAATATACCTAGTGAAATTAACAAACAAGGTTGACAGATACCAACCAGACAAAGAAGGTTCGTCGACATTAACTCCCGCCATGAGGCGCTCAACCTGGTTAATGCCGTTGAACTGAAGATCAAGCAGCCCTATTATAGTGAGCGATTTCAGACAACCTGGTCTTAATATTCAATCACCCTCAGCTTCACAAAGTGGCATATCAGGAATATATTCAATCACCTTTCACTGATAGCGGAGGAATCATTCCAGTGAATGTCTTGTTGCCATATTTTGGATAGGCCTGCACTGCTTTGCCTTTCGAGTACTGCTGGTATAGTGGGATTCCAAATTCCTCAAGAAGTTTGATGACATGTTTCTGATTCTTACCGACCCATTGGCCTTTTAAACAAAATCAAAGATAGCACAATCAATTGTCATTTTAATAAACAGTTTTATAATTATATATTTCCCCGCAAGGATTGAACTGAGAGGTATAAAACGATTGAGAAAGCAGCTTTCATATGCACCTCCTACGTCGATAGCCCCGTCTTCGCCAAAGGAGTGGGCCTTGGCACGCCCACCAATGGTCTCGTTTGCTTCAAGCACGTGTACATCGACGCCTTGCTTGTGTAGAAGGCGTGCAGTCTGCAGGCCGGAAAGACCGGCGCCTCTGTGGAGGAAAAAGAAAAAAAAATATGCAGTGAGTTTCAAATGTGATACGCAGCTAGCAATGCTTAACGGCCACGCTTACACCACGACGACTTTACAGACAATCGGTTCATTGTACATCTTTTAACTTGGAATGTTCGACTTTGAACCAAAGTTAAATCTATAAGGGGAAGGATAGTGGCGTTTGTAGTCACGACTGCTTATAGATTTTCATATTCCGTCACAGATAAATTTGGCGACTACTCATGTGTATAGCAAAGGAAAAATCGGACGCGAATATATCATTAAAATGCGCTGATCAGTTTATTGGTGACAGCTGGATGACTGAGCCATTTTTAACTCGAATCAGCACGCTTAATGTTGTTGTACACGAGAGGAATGACTTTTTGCTAAACTGTTGGTGCTTTCCTCAACTTTACCAAGCACCCCTTTACCTCATAATACCGATGGATACTAGTAACATGAATCCCGTACCCGCAAACGGACCTGTGTATAATGCGCCCATTCTCAACATCGGCCCAAACCCTATCTATGGTAAGAAGGTCGAACTTGTAGTGAAGATTATACCCGATACTTTTTAACTGATACCTTTTTTTTTTTTTTTTTTGCCTAGGTAATGTTAACAATCACCCTCCTGCAAGTGTACCCGTAGTTGAAGTTAAAGACGCCCCTGAAGTAGATGAACACTGGCGCCACCCCATACTCAAGCCGTTGGCCTATGAATTGATAGCCATGCGCGAGCAACTTGGAGCCGTGCCCGGGCAACTTGGAGCCGTGCACGAGCAACTTGGAGCCGTGCGCAAGCAACTTGGAGCCATGAACGAGCAAGTTGGAGCCTTTGGAGCCATGTGCGAGCAAGTTGGAGCCATGTGCGAAGCTATATGCGAGCAAGTTGGAAATTTCTTTGTTTGTTTCGTTAGGAGTATTGTTGATACTATTATACCAAGAAAACGAGCTTCAGTTTTTAACCAACCATGTTGTATATTGTACTTGTGCTTCTATAACAGTTGGCTCAAGCAGCAGGCCGGGCCCGCCCAGAGCACACCAACTCCGACACCGTCGATAAATTCCGTAAATAACCTACAGGATTTCGAGTTCCGTTCCCCCTCTGCATCGTCCGAGCCTTCGAGCAACTCAAGATTATCAAATAATCGTACGCCTTTCAGCGCCAGACGAGCTGCCTTTCGCGCTCAGAGCAACGATGAGGATGACAACATCATCTCTACGAGCGCCTCACGACATTCGCGCACGGCCATTCCAACGCGACAAACTCCCAACACGACGAGCGCCACCAACCCAGAATCCAAGCCACTCACAATGGTCAACAGGGTTGGCAAGTCACGCGATGCGGCTGAGACCCCTTGTCCCCTTGTGTTCAGTATACAGTTCGTGTCTCCCGCCGTCTCCCGAGGTGCCAAAGAAAATCCCAAACCTTCCGCTCCGGCCTCCCAAGATCGGTTGGGCAAAATGGTCTCTGCTGCGGGACAGCGCGACTTGAAGGCTAATAAGATGCAGTTGCTCCAGTCAGCAAACGCCAAATTTAGATCCACAGGCGCGCTTTCTTCGACCTCGTCGCGTAGCCTAGTCTCCGTGACTGCGAAGGCATCTGCAGCGAATACAAATACACTCCGAAGACAGCAACCTACCCCTTCAACCATGACCAAAACTTATTCAGAGTTATCCAAAGGCAATTCTTCTGGGTCCACGGTTCTGGCGAATCGGATAACATCAAGCAAAATGACGATGGCCTTGGGAAAGAAGGTTGCGGTGGCGAGTGCCGCCCGGGAGGAACCTGACAAGTTCAGGAGAAGAGGCAAAGTGTCGAGTCGGCCGTCAAAGATGCCAGTATTGGTCACAACAACAAGGAGAGGAGAGAATGAAGGCCCTTTGTTGTAAATAATAGATGTGTTGTTTTCTAATTTTGGTTCCTTTACGTCGACTCTATACATAGCATAATATATATATATTAGCTAGATACAAATGGTACTAATCTGTTTAAGAGAATCACGCGGTGTGGTAAACGAGGAGGACTCGGCTGAGCCTGTCCTCTCTCGCGATTTGCAGCCTGAGTAAGTAGATTGCGCCTGAGTAAGTAGATTGCGTTGCTACGGGATCAATTGTACTTGGCTTTACTTCAAATAAATGGAGGGGAAGCGATATTATAGTTACCTACAGAAATGATCGAGCCCCGACAAATTCGCCTCGTTACTATTTTCTGGTATAATTTATCCTTAATAGAACATCCTCTTCTGATGCTAACATTGCAACAGCTTAGCAATAAACGAATTTGGAATGACAATTGGCCAATCGGGTGCGTCGGTGAATTTGTCGGAAGGCCATTTCTGTAGCCATAATGAACGAGACAAAAAGCCATATATTTGGTTATGGCGCACAATCGGCCCTCGGCTCCGAGTATTTACTATCATTAATGTTTTTATTGAATAAGTTCTCTTATTCGAGTTAAAATAAACGAGGTAGGAGAAGTGAAAGATATTTATTTAAGACAACAGGAAATAATCGAAAAAAAGAATGTTTCTTTCGAAATCAACAACTGACTTTGACTTTGTTCATACCTATCTTACAATATACAACACTTATCACTTGTCCCAACAGAAAGCCAAAGATATGCTAGGCAGAAACGTTTCAGCGAAATTCAGCGAAAAATGTGACGAGGACACAGTCTCGAAAACAATTATGGACATTGATTCCATCCTCTGGACAGGCAACCTCATTCCTGGGAACGACTCTATTAAATCTTCCCTTTTCCTAACCACACACTTATCGGGGCCAAATACCTAACATCGAATTTGCTCACTTCGGACAGATATCTTCAAATTTATGTATGATAATTTGTAATTTTACATTAAGCTTATTAATTAATTAAAAATAAATTATCATAGGCTGAAGTCTTTTTTAGATTTTTATTTTTATTTTAATAATAGATAAATGCTCTTTTTAAAGCACTTTCGTTTATGTAAGGGTGGTATCACAAGAATCCTATTCAGCTAATAGAAGTACACTTCTAAATAGATAAAGAACAATAATATCAAGATACGCACCGCCTTGCGATCACTTTGCAAAGCTATTGCATGATAATTTGAGAAAAAAAAAAGAGATACGTATAATACATGAAAAAAAAAAAAAAAAAAAAAACTTTGCAGAATGCTATCAATAAAATGCCTCCCCTATGGCTCCTCACTCCTGCTGCTCGGCGTGGTGATGCACACGGCCGCCCCAAATCCTTGGAGTGCTCCAGATATCTGGAACCATAAGGAAGTAGCGCTCCATGGCCTCCTTAAACCGCTTGCGGTACTGCTTGGGCGAGACTATGGTCGGCATTGCGTTTTGCCCACCGAGAAAACCCGTCTCTTTGACCATGCTTTCGATTTTTTTATCCCAGGTAAACTGGCGGATGAAGTCTAGTTGGGAAAGATTCGTGTCGGTCAGCAACGAGCTTACACCTAATCTAAGTCATATTTGCCAAAAATACAACGCCCAAAGAATACGAACCGACAATGCCAACCACCAACTCGTGCTTGTCCTCGTCGATGCCGACCAGCAACGAGTAGTCCATCACTTTCAGCCTAACCAGGAAGAGGGTATCATTGTGGAGGGAACCGCGCAAGAGTTCTTTGGAATGGGTACGAATAAAGAGTGGGGATCGATACATGACTATGCGAGGAGGAAAAGTTTATTCGAAAAGGTTTGTAGTTGTTGGAGGAAACAGTAAAAAGTTTACACAATAGGACTAAAACCAAAAACTTACACTCGACCATGTTCTCGTCAAGTAACACCTCGTTTTGACGGCCCGTGGATCGGACGCGGCGGTTTCGCATTGACCCTTTTAAGTCAAAGAGCTACCAGAAGACATCGCATCGGTTGATAAAGTCAGTATCAGAAATCGATTGTTTGCATTTCCAGTATACTCCAAAAATTGGTATCGCATAATAAATGTGCCTCTACCTTCTTGATTGAACGTTGATAGAACAAGTTCTCCATCACCAAAACATCCAATCGCCATGATTGGCCTGTTGTGGGGTTTTTACAACTAATTCGATAAAATCCAAAGATCTTGGTAAAGACTGTAGGGAGCTACACGAATCAACATTCATAATGAGTTTCATAGGTCACATCCAAATCCGATTTTGTAATGCATATCAGCTTACATCGTGGAAGAAAGCCTCCGACATGTAGTGGAAGTAAGCGGGCGCGGATCGGGTGAAGGCGTCCAGTTCAAGTTTAGATATTTGTTTCATTAAGAGACGATCGTCTAGTAAATAATTCATAAAAATGTCAGTCTAGAACTTTGGTTCAATCCAGAGACAGCAGATCTCAATTTGCTCGTCTCCAATTTCGACAATTGTACTAACACGTACCGGTAGTCTTTAAGAATATCGAGCGTGATTTACCGCCAACAGATTCCCACTTGACACAACGCGCAAGCGACTCGATGAAGGACTCGCTGCAACCGCAGTTTTTGCGTAACGCATCAAACTGCTCTGCATAGAATATTTGGCAGGTAAATTTGGCTGTGCCATCCGAAAAACCTATGTTGGGAGAATGAATGAGTAAAATTCAATCCGATTATGAGCATCGCAACCGCGAGTCCCCTTTACATTCATCAACGACAAACAATAAATAGCTCACGATATTTTATATGCGTCCCGGTATCTCTCAACAACGTCTTCTCGATCGAAGTCCCGGAAATACTCGCCGTGTCTTCGAATCCGAGATTCACCCAATCCGATCCAGTATCATTATCTTCAGGCGCATTTAGCTCTTCCATTTTCATTTCGCCTTTGGCGTGCGATTCCTGTATCGCCTGTAGCTGATTTAGGTAATCAGAACAGCTCAATGTGTAGGCAATGATCGAACTCGGTTCGTCCTCGCGCACTATGATCGGCGCGTCGTATAGAACGTGTTCGGTACTGGCTCTATAAAAATGAAGATATATGGTGGCATGTGCCTTTAGAATATTGTTAGAGTATATATACACAAATTTGTTAGAAGGTGCCAACATACAGGGGATAATCCAGCGGCAACAGACTTGCTGTCCCACGATCCGCCCAGAAGTTCGTCAGTGTTCGCACTAATGATATCCGCTCGCCACCTGTCGTATAATCGTCGCCCAATTGTCTATCAACTCCAATGGCCGGTGTCATCATGCCGCCTTGAACAAAAGTGGATGTGAACAAGGGCTGCGGCGTTATTTTCATCGTGCCCCCAGGTGTCGACACCGCCGTCAGACTAGCCATCAAACTCACGGGAATACCTCTCGCTAATGCAAGCGCAGGCGTGTTCGTAGCAGTCGCGGCCGTCGGGTTTATGGAACTTGGGTTGGAATTTAATGTGCTCGGTTCCGAAGTTAGTATAACAGGAGGCATGTCGTCACCGTCATGACCCAGGAGAGGATAAACGTGTTCTGCGTCAATGCTACCAAAGTAGCCGTTGCCCGAAACGCGAGACTCGTTGATCGTGGCTAAGAGCTCATGACCCAAGGACTCGTCGAAAGCGTCTGTCTTTATCAACGAGACGGTATGAATCTCCTCCACCTCGTCATTAAGGTCATCATCCACATCTGTTGCACCAAACTCCTCGTCCGACTCTTCCTTCATCACCTCCTTGACCGTCGTGTAAACTTCAATCGATGCTTTGCTCGGCAACCGTTGTCTAGCAATAGGCCTACTCTTTGGCTTCACGCCAATTCTGTAATTTCGTCTCACAGGCTCTTTAAGCGCCGGCGACGACGAATCGTGCAAGTCTTCCGCCGACGATTTGAGAGATAGTGCTGTTGGCATTCCCAGTTGCCGTTGCATACGACTCGTACCTGGTGTTCCGAGTTGGGGTTCCGGTCGGCTTATTGCCGGTTTTTTAAGGGCCTTAATCGGTCGATTGTTCGGTATAGGGCTACGTTCAGGCAGATTCCTCCCACTCGCACCGACGTAACCACCCTCATCCCCCGGCTCGCTGCCCCTCCTCGGGCCCTTCGACGAAGCACTCTGTGTCCCAGCGGCGCCCTGATTACTTCGACGTCTCGCCAATGCCACGCTACTAGTCACATTTTTGACCGAATTCACCACCGATTGCGGCGGCATCGCAGACCTGGGTGTGGATGGCAAGCTGTTGACTGCCCTTCCCGATGCCGGAGCGAGAAGCGATGGTGCCGTTGGCAGCGCCTCGACATCTCCTCCCTCTATGTCTGACGCGCTGGACAACGCGGAATCAAAGCGCTGCAAGGATGGTCGTTGGGACAAACGTTGCTGCGTGTTCATCATCTGCATCGACAGCCTCCGTGCGGTTCGGCTCTCGTCAGGGAAGTAAGGTGAGTCCTCGCCAATCTCGCGTTCCTGGGCGACGGCCCAGCCCAGTACGGACATTGGGGCCATCTCGGAATCGGAGGATTCCACAGTCTCCGCCGCGGCCGCCTGTGATTTGGCTGAGGCCGTGGCTGACAGCAGCGACTCAAAGTCCCTCTTCGTCGGCGATGTCCCAAGCTGCGGAAGGACCTTCGGATCATCATTAAAGCTCTCACTACGCCTTTCCAGATACATGGACCCCGCCAACCCATCCGTTACGCCCCCGTTCTCCATATCAATATCCAACAGCGGCAGATCGTTCACCATTGCCGCCCTCTGCGCCCGATGGTCGAATGATTCGGGCGTCAGCGGCAGCGAGAACTCCCTAATGTCCGGAAACATCTTATTCAGCTGCGCATTGGTCAGCCGCCTGAGCTCCCTCTCCGGTTGGAAATACTGTCTCGCAATGAGCTCGAATTCCTGATCCCATACGATAACCTTTTCCTGTAGCGTACCACGTACCCTATTGAGGCTGAGCGTATCTGCTGAAGGAGTGGTCGCGAACACCTGTTGCAGCTGGTGTAGCATGCTCTTTTTCTCAGTCATCACCCGGCGGTTCATCTCTTGAAGCCGGAGCTTGCACTCCTCTACCTTATTGGGGTTCACCACGTCGAAATCAAAGCCCTTAATCCGTTTCTCGAGCGAGTCATAGTATCGTGTGATCTTGGCTCTTACTACGTCATTGTCCGCCTCTTTCGCCTTGATTTTAGTCTCCGGCGCGGTAAAGAGCCGCATGGGTGGTACAGCAACCTCAAACAGCTCGATGGGCTCGCACTGAAACCTGATGGCCACATTTTTATAACCAAAATAACGCACGTGGTCGCGATGGATGTCATGCGGACAGATGTCAGGTTGACATAGTAGTTCCAGGTGATGGAATGTAAGCTCGAGGTACTTGCCAAACGAATACTTCCATGTCTCCTCAGACATGGGTACCACAGGGGTAGCCTTGCGGCAGAGATTGCAGAAACTCCACATAAGGATCGTGTCGACCATCCCTTGGAGTGGGGTCGCGAATTGCTCAATTACAACATTAATCCGGCGCCGACCGTGCGCGTAGCTACGGTAGTGCATGAGCATAGGTCGGTCGCAGATTTTGGACGGGCAGAGTTGGCTAGACTCGAGGACTTGCTCCTCGAGGTACTGCCCTAGGGTGATGTCGGACTCGCGGTAATACTCGAACACGCGGAGTTCGGGCCCCTGGCATGGCACAGTGCCACTGTCAACATTTGAGGAGCATAGTACGTTTGAGTATAGTACCACAATGTTCTGCCGTTGATACGGGCTGACGTCGTGCGAACTTTCGACGAGGTTCGTCTCATACGCACGTAGCTTCTGGTCGTATTCAGCTCTAAGGTACTCGTACTCGCCATCTTCAATCAATAATTGATCGGTACTCAAGGTGCGCAGCCCAGACGTGCTGCTCACGGAAGACGCAGTCGATATGGGCTTATTGGTGGCCTTTTCGGCCATGCCTACGGCGCCGGGGGAGGTGGCTACGGGACTGGCGTTGAGCTCGCGGGATACACCTACCCAATTGCGCTCAATGAGTGACCGCTTAAGCCGCAGTAGCGCAAGTTTGGTTTCCTCCTCTTTCATTCGCGTCAGTAAGTACGGCGGCTCGAATTTCACAAACGGTGAGGCCGACAGAATTAGCGTCTCGTAGGGCTTGAGAGCTAACGTGATGCCCCTGACGCGCTCATCCTCAGCAACCACCAACTCTTTCGGGAGGCCGAAATACGACGCGTTATCCATGGATAGGGCCTCCTTCTCAGGGTCGCTTTCGGCAGGCTTTGTCATGTCACCAAGCGTCAGGATCGCCAACGAGGTGTTGTTATTGCTATGGTTACTCTCCACCGCATCCTGCATCTCCAGCCCTTTCTTCTCCTCAAAAACGTCCTGGCTGTTGCCTGCATCATAGCCAGTCACTTTCACCACGTTCCTAACTAACCCTGGGGCTGCAAACTCATCCTTCATCAGGAATGTCTCAAGCTTGAGGTTGTTGACGACAAACACCATGAAGTCCATAATGCGCTTAACTTCTCTCAGAGCCTTGTCATTTCCTCCCCTTAGCACAATCGTGCACCCAAGCTCGGGCGCGCAGTCGTCAAAAACTAGGAATGTCTTGCGGCGATTGGGTATCCACTCGTGAATATACGTCCGGGTGGTGAAGACGCCACACTTGCCGAGCTGCGAGTCCCCCAGGGAGAGCTCGCCAATAGAGGGGATGATAACAGCGCGAGTGCAACGTGCGACGGCATCGATGACGGAAGACTTGACGTTATATGCGACGGGTATGTTGGCCTTGAGGAAAAAGTCGAGCGCAAGACGCGAAACCGAGGATTTAATTAGGACAATGGTGGGGCGGAGGTTGACGATACGGGCAACAAGCATCTGGAGGTGCTGTTTTTCCTGCTCAATGATGGGCGTGATTGACATGAACTGGTTCTCAACACGCTCGTACTCGAGCCCAAAGAGGAGGATTAGAATCCGCGGATTGACGACCGTGCCAACCATGCGTTTGTGCGCCACATTCTTGGAGCAGACAACCCCCCGGACGTAGTGCGAGTCGCTGGGCTCCCCCCCGGGGATCTTCTTAATCTTGACGTAGTGGCGTATGTCGATCTCGTCCCCACCGCGAATGTCTGGGTGAACCGAATCTGACACCCTGAGAATCAATTTAAGTAATACTTCTTCCCATTCCTCCCGAGCTTCTAGCCCTTCAGCTTCCGCAAGCATCTGCCGTAGTAAACTACGCAAGTGATCTAGTGATGCCTCGTTAAGCTCGACGTTGAGAGGGGCCGACAGCGACCGGTGGCGTGACACAACGGGTGATTCGGGCCGTGGCTCCGGATCGCGGTTCAAGCCGAAGGAACTGACCTCGAGCAAGGGAGACGGTGGGACATATCCTTCCGAGATAGTGTCGGCAACGGAGCCCGTATGTCGGAGCATGCTGCGGCTCACGGTACGCGACGGCCGCGGGCCGAGCCCCGTCATACTGCTGCGTCGGCGGGCGACGGCTTTATCCTTTGCAAACATGGTGCGTAAGTCCTCTGTCCTCTGGTATCCGCTACGTATGCGGCCCTTGTAATCGTACGACTCATCATCGCTCCCACCATACTCGGGCGTTACGGATGCCGTATCGACGATAGGGTCGTTGGTGCTACCCGTGTGCATGTGCGAGGAGCCCGCGGCCCCGGAGCCGCCCGTAAGGCCGCCAAAGGTGAGAAAGTTAAGAAGGGTGGTCGGATTTGTATTCCACATATCAAAGGCCAAGTCGCTTTCCTCCTCGTCGTTCATAAAAGGGCCAAACTCCGGGTCCAGTGGAGTGGTTGAGAGCATGCCATCCGGGTTGGGAGGTCCTGGAGAGACAGATGTGCGGCGGAACGGGACGGGTGAGGAACCGGCGAGGGGGAAAGGCGAGGGTGAAGGGCCGCCGAAGCGGAGGTCGTCAAAGCCGGAGACGGAACTAAGTGTGTTGGAACGGGAGCGAGCGGGGCGGAAAAATGGATTGGCGGTAAACTTCTTGGACCAATCGAAGGTGTGTATTGAGTCCGCGGGTGAGGGTGGACCCAAGGGGGACATGAGGTCATCGTAGCGGGCTAGGAGAGTGGACGAGGTGGAAGGGCCCGGAGTATCGAACGAGCCCGCAATCTCGTACGGGCTCGTCTTAACTGGGGTGGTAGGGATCTGGAGCTTGGAAGCCGTGGGAAGCGAAGACTGAGTCGGGGTGCCGATGGTGTTAGCGGCGGAAAACCCTGTTTGCTCCGAGGTGGCTGGGATAGTAAGGTACAGATCCTGGACTGAGGCGGTGTCATCAAGCTCCTGTTCCTCGTCGTACTCTCGCATTGCGCGGAGACAATAGTTGCAGACACGGACGCGCCCTTCATAGTTGAACTTGTCGCCAGCAATGATTTGAGAAGCGCATTTGTTGCAGAAAATTTGACCTATATAATCACATATACAAGTATTGTCAGAAAGGATAGTAGTCATTTCACCAGCTTTACACCCAGTCGCAATTGGAACAGTCTTATCCTCTTTTTTTTT
>RBNK01000466.1:0-25487 GCA_003990785.1 Endogone sp. FLAS-F59071 | reverse complement strand
TTTTTTTTTTTTTTTTTTTTTTTTTTTTTTTTGCAAAACGGAAGGGGCAGCGCCTCACAACTGACTATTTTATTTTATTTTTTTCTGATAGTCAGTGATGATTCAGTTGAGTATTGGAATGAAGATTCAGAAAGTTCAACAGCTAAGCAGAACGCTGGTGGTAGTGTCTTTGGTAAGTGAAAGTTGACTTTGCTTCTATTTTTGGTTTACGTCTGCAAAATACTTAGGATCTTTGTTGGTTACACTGCTACAGGATATATACAGAGTATACATATGCCGAATATACCTATACCGAATATATCGAATATGTTAGGTTGGGGTTGGAGTAAAAATCAAGACAAATCGAACAGCTTGCCTACCATTGAGCTTGTCTTCCATGTTCACCTTCCACAAAAAATTCATGGGTATGAACCTGCGGTACTGGGCAGCATTCCTGAACTCGGAAAATGGGAGCTATCTTCTAACACTGTCTGGCTACATCCTGTGGGCAAGACATACTGGGTCTCTCCTCCAGTCAAAATAAGCTGTAATCGGCAGGATGTCTACTACAAATATGCGCTGATCGACAACAAGCGTAAAGTGATATTTGAGGCCTTTTTACCCCGGGATAACCGCAAGTTGCCTTTGACTCAGACGTTCAGATTTGACGTCTGGCAGCGCAACAGCCGTTTCTCGGTGGACGATAATTTTCTGAATCGCGAGTTCGCTTTCGTCCAGGCCATCATCCGATCTCTGAGTCTCGCTGATAGTATGAATTATGGACGCTTTCTCGAAGTAAATGAGTCGGCACTGAAGGAAGCCATCTTCATGTACCAATGTCTGCTAGACCAGCAAGAAATTCGTACTCGAGCTGCAACAACCTTGGATAAAATCACGGAAGCGGCTCTGAACTCGAAACACGTCACACAAAGTCTATTCGTAGTTGTGCTTCTCGGTTATTATCTATCATTTCCTAACAATAGCCAGATCGAAGGCGGGCACCACTGGCACCATCGCCACAACGCGACCGCGACATTACTCATCAAGTTCCCAAACAGATTCCCATCTGGCCGCTTACTCGAATCTCTGCAACACTTTCGGTATGACATGCTGCCCTCCCGAACTGAAGGACTGGTCGAGAAAGCGGTTTGTGCGCTTGTGCAACACAATTCAACAGATTCGTTTGAGTGGATGACGCTCTTTGGAAATAGTTTCGATACTAAGTGGCTCGATAGCGTCAAATCATTGCAATTGCCCGAGGCATCATCCAAGAAGCTCGTCGATTCCATTCAGAAACACGTCATTCCCAACTTGGATTCTATGAATCACGAAAGTCGAGTCCTGGCCCTCAAGGTTTGATTATTTACTTTGAGCATTACTTTGTATGTCGTCGACCTATTGCTCAATATTTATTTCCCGCATCCATCCACCCTCATTTTTTTTAAAACAAAGGCTTTGATTGGCATTGCATCATCTCAAAATATTCTCGTACTTCTTTGCGAGATTCCCATTTTTTGGGAAATCATCTTCAACCAGCAAGAGACATTCCAAAATTTTACAGATCGTCTGCGCGAAATCTTGCTGAATAACTCTCCGAAGGGACTTCTGAATCTCCACCGCCAAGTTCCTAAACCTCTTTGCCCAGTCTTTGACCTGCAATACCGCCACCTTTTGCGTTTTATTATCGGGAGCAAGAACTTTCAGTGGAATCAGTCGGAAATAGAAGCATTGATGTCACGAACTAAAGACAACACCAACCAGCAATCCACAGCAAACGAGGACCTTATACATGCCTTAATATCCATGCCGGCGGAAGTTGACGATTTTTCCAACCTTCTCGGGTCCGTCGTAAACTCTCAGTCTCCGTTACTTCGGGACCTATTGCCGGGCCTTCTGCAAGATTTTTGGTTCCCCCTTAGAAATCTAAACACCCATTTGACTAAACCATACCTAGAGGAAGTGCAAAAGAACACAGAGCGCTGGTATCGAGAAACCATATCCACCGTTAGGTTAGATGCTCGCGCCGTCTATAATATTTTCGTAAAGCTCTTAGAAATCATGCCACGGGAAAAAGTTCAGGGCTGGTCGGTTGATGGTGTAGTAAAGATTGCGAATGCCGAAGTCGACAAATGTACCGAGGAGCAGATTCTGATCGTTGCGCTTCAGATATGGAATATCAAAGTTGACAAAAAGTGCCCGAAAATAATACTAAAATTGTACGAAGATCAGGCTATAAACAGCCTGCAGCGCTTCTTTGACAAACTCATTACGCGGCGCCAGGCCACCTCCGTAGTGGTGCATCATCGAGAGGGAGGGGATGACGGTCTATTAGACAGACTGGCATGGATTTGCGCCTGGAAAGCTGGTGACAATAATTTGAAAGTTCCCAACAAGTATGTACATTATTAATTAATCTGTAAGCCGAACGGGGCTGATACAAATACTGATTTACATGTTATTGCTCAGACTTTGCGAAAAATTAGTGTCATATATGATCACACGAGTAAGTAACCAATCCAGTATTTTATCATTTATTTGTCCGCTACATTTGATGTAAATTTTTGTTCTCGTGGGATATTTATTAATCAAATTTTTGTTGCCAAGGCGGAGCTACTGGCGACCCAAGGACAAATCGAGGAAGCAGTGTTCCGGCAGATGCACGATATCCAGTTCTGGACCACAATACTAACATTGAAAGGAGTCGTCGAGAATATCAACAAAGCGCTCCAGCCAGTCCGTATGAGGATTGTGTTGCTAAAAAAGCTCATAGCCCGACGTGAGATCACTTTTGGGCATCTGACGGAAATTTTTCATTTCTCCGACAGCCGGTTATTAGAGTACCTCAACTGTACTCAGGAGGACGTAATTACCCAGGAGACGCTGACAGAGCTCCGTCGCTCGCAAGCCCACTACACTCACAAGCTACAGATACTGGAGAACTTCGTCGAGCGCTTTGGCCGGTTTGCCAAATGTCCGGATTGTGACTACATACTCAATGAATTTATTAAACCTCGCCGGAACAATATGGCGGCGCTGACTGTCGCAAACGTTCACTCGCCAGGCCACTGGGGTCAGCATCAGAATGTACTCCGTGTAGCCGAAAGCGTAGAAAAGCTCTTCGAGTCAAAGACGTTCCGAAACATAATCTCTGGCGCGTTATCGGAAACCATGAGGATAGAAGGTGTGGATGTAATGGCGAACATTGTTGAGCAAGCATTGAAAGAGTTTCGTCTCAGGTGTGTTAGATACGCGACAGGCTGGGAACAATTGAGCTATACTGACGAGAGGCCGATGTGGCAAAATATCGACAGTGGGGAAGCAAACTCGGAGATTCAGCGGGAACTGGATATGATGAGCCAAACTACTGCGGTGAAGATAAGCGGGTTGAAGGAGCTAGTGAGAAGCTTGGAGGGTATGATAATCCTCGACAAGGGGGTTGCACAGTTGCAGGATATCCTCAAGTTGAAGAATATGAATATGTTTCACCCTGAAAATGAGAGCGAGAATGTCGCAAAACAGCCGCATCTAGTCGATAGCCTTGGTGTATGGATTAAAGGTCAGCTGGAGATTATCAGCGCTGGCTGTTCGCTCAAGGATATATTTGAATATACGGACTATTACAATCAAAACCTGTCCCAATTAATCACGGACGACACTTGTAATCTGACAAAGGCGTAGGTCCTCCACTTCCCTAACTTCGTGCATCAATTATGTCTAGCATCTTCTAAGTCTAACGTGGCCCTTCCGTATTTTATTTAGGATTCTGCAAGCAGAAGATATGTTCAACTTCTTCAAAGAAATCGAAAATGAGGATTTGAAAGACTGGGTTAACGCTGTAGCAGACCAGTCCGACGATGGGTAAGCTACTTAACTATATGCCATTGCCTCGTCTTTCTTCAAAATAAGAATTTCCAATATTGATTATAAATTTTCAACCTCTTTCATCGAAGCTGTATACAAGAAACTACTCAAGTAACTTCGTTAGAAGAGGTTCGCCGAGAGCTTCGCGACTTCTTATCGCTCAAGCAACCAGACACGATGCAGCTCCTGGTGGAGCTAAATGAGCTTGTGGGACGCAACACACATTTAGCTTCCAAGCTTAGGATTTGTCATGAAAGCTTGTATTCCCTACGTCAGATTCACAAGGCAAGTAAATCAATGGCTAGTATATTATGAATCAGTAACATAGGCAGAAGAAATCCATGTCTCATTGGATGACCGTTCCATTTGAATAGAATATTTCTCAACGCGGAGAAGTCACGAAGGAGCGCATTGTAAATGTAGTACAGCGTGGCATATTTGAAATTAATTTTCGAAGCGGAGGAATCTGCGAAGTCCATCTCAAGTATTCGGCCCGCGATGGCATTGAGGTTTCCTGCACTCTTCCTGACCTTCTCGATTTGCGAGGTCGGGGCCTACTACTTGTGGATTCGGCCACCAAGTTCGGTGAATTCCCAGCTCCAACGTCGGCCGATAACGAGGAATCAGTGATGCCATATGTAAACGAATTTGTACTTTTAGTGGATCTTGTCGGCGAGCTCTTGACTGTGGGCGCACAGTTGAGCGGTCTGGGCCACTTCGACTATCAAGCGTGTACCATCAAGGTACGATCATCCAATGGCATGGCAGATCAACTCAACAAATTGAAGCGTGAGCTAGCAGAGTGGAAAACCATCTTAGAGCAATGCCGCGGCAAGAACCATCTCTTGTCGTATTTCCGGGGTTGTGACTTAGTTTTCTTCAAGGATTACTTTTCCGGCCACGCCACTGCATCGCCTAATATTCGGAGTACTTGCGCCACCCTTGTTCGATTTTACAATCAAGATGCCGTCCTGGAGCCGGAAGGCGCGGATATTAATGAACCTGGGTTGACCGCATCACAGATCCTGGACACGATAGGTGAACGTCTCACTAAGATATTCGAGCCGTTCTCTCGAAGCATTCCTCGCACAATCTTGATGCGATCTCGCCAGACGGTCGTATCGGACGTTGTTATTCCCCGACGCCTATTCGTTGCGGTATGCAACCATCGAAGTTTGGTGCCGAATGTGATCATGTCGTTATATGTGAACGATCAACATGTGCCAGAGCCATCACAGCTACTCATGTGCACCTCGTCCACAACCGAGGAAGAGCTCGAGTTAATTCTAAAGCGGTGCGTTTGGGCATTCCGCCAAGACAAGCAGTTACGGATGTCTAGGAATCGGCTCTTTTGCATTGCAGGGGTTCAGGACCTCTCCTTTGAGACACAATCGACTCTTGTACGTAAGATCCGCGAAGTACAGTCACTCGGCACTGAATACAAGTTCCAGCTCAGCCTTGTATGCGTCCGTGAGGCCGGTGGACACCACAATTTATTGGATGAGTTTGAGAACTTTGTGCACATCACTAGTGGATTGGATGCGGCGACGATGAAGTTAGTCGTCCAAAATATTACTGCAAACACTATTGAAGTGGTGACAAGTGATCTAAGCGGGCAAGGTAATTGGTTAAATGCAATTTTATTTACTTTCGATTTCAGCTCGTATAATCTCATTAACATCTTCAGTCCAATCCCCCCCCCCCCCTTTTTTTTTTTTAAGGAAAAACGTACTACATTCAGAACGCTGCCTTGGATGCTGGTTTTAAGTTGCGCACACTGCTTATCGGCGACGCCATTGATCGTAAGGAAATTATCCGGCAGCTACAAAATCCCCCTCTTGAACCGGATGAATACCTGCATCTGCTCGTTGGCAAGAGCGCGAATCCTCCAGAGATTGACATATTTCTGTTCGAATTGCTGATTCTCCGCTTTATCTTTGCCGGGCCAGAGGCAGCCTGTTTATCGCATTCACAGCGTGTGTTTATCGAGTTGGAAACCACGGTCGACTCTGGTGATTACCATGGAAGGGTAGGATGTTCGTTGATGAACGAGCTGCCCTTCACTGCTCACCATAAATATCGTTACCTGGAATTCGACATAAACAAGCTGGTTGTGCACCCGGAAGCTGGTAGTCCTATACAAATTGTGTGCCGCTACTTGCGCGCTTTAAAAGATACGACCATCGATGCGGTAGACATCTCCCTCGACGATCCAGCCTTGCCTGCGGCCGAATGTGTTCAGCTGCTGGCGGCTCATTTAGCTACCGAAAATTTCACGCAACTTTCTTTCCGCTTGATGCACACGTTCGTTTGCGTTTTTGCCAATCAGCTCAAGCATTTGTCAGAAAGCACATTTTTTAAGGTATCCACACTGGAGTTCACCGGCAGTCCGATCCACAACCTTCGGACTTTGCTTGTGACGGCCTTGCTTAACGTCTCTCGCGATTTCGCTGTACGGTCCATATCAAATGACGAAGGCACTGCCGCCAACTATATCGAGCGGATGAACACTATGACCAAATGGTCGGATTTGAAACATCTTTTGGTCTTTTTCCAGTCACAGGACCCTAATTGTATTTGTGCCCTCTATCGTAACCCTCAAAATGTCCCGCACAATGTCAAAATGTTACTTCAATCCCAATCCTTGTCAGGAATTACTGCGGACATAGGCACCTTCTCCGCGCGCCAAGCAATGTCGTTTCAGATGCTAGACTACTCCAGGATATCCATGAAAGAACTATTGGATGAGCTTGAAAAGATTGCCAGACGTACTCATGATATTGATGAGAACAAAAAAAGAAAGTATCCGCCTTACGCATTATCCACAGACAATTTACTGAAGATGGCGTTGATCCTGTTACGAACTCGTGTCAAAGTCCCGGTTGTTTTGTGTGGAGAGGCTGGCTGCGGAAAGGTAACTTTATTCTGCCTTTTCTCTCCTTGTTTTCTTCCCTCTTGGTTTTAAATTTCATGCAAACATATACCAACCTTTCACTTTAATGTCGTTGGCTATAAATTAAATAGACATCTCTTATCGGGTTTCTTGCCAATGTCGCCGAGGTTGATTTCACTGTACTCGATCTGCATGCTGGCGTCTCCAAAGAGAGAATTGTAGAATTCATTGAAAACGCCGAGGAACGAGCAAGTCATGGCGAGGTGTGGGTGTAAGTATTCACCGGATGATAGGGGTTAAAGAAGGGCCTTCTGAAATACTTTGGTTATTTTTAACCGATTAAAAATGATAATAGGTTTTTGGACGAGGTGAACACTTGCGGCCACATTCGGATGCTGACATCACTAATTTGTGATCGGCTGATTATGGGTCGCAAAATCCACGACAATATTCGCCTTTTGGCCGCGTGCAATCCTTACCGCTTGCGAAGGAACATCACTAATGATGCTGGGTTGAGGACTCGGTACCAGGAACAGAGCCAACTCGTCTACCAGGTCCATCCTTTAACAGAAGCCCTCATAGATGTTATTTGGGAATATGGAACTTTGGAAGAAAATGACGAGAGGGCGTACATAAATATCATGGCAAACGAATTCAAACCGATGAAACAAAACGGCTCGGAACCAACATTAGCACCACCAGAAATATCCTCTTTATTTGCCGAGTTATTGTTTGAGTCGCAAAGGTTTATCCGCTCCGTCGAAGATGTGTATAGCGTCAGCCTTCGGGACGTGAAGCGGGCTATCCGATTTGCCAACTTCTTTGAACGGGAGCTCAAGTCATCCGTGCGGAAGTCTCAGTCCAAGACCCCGATCCACAGCAAAAACTGCACCGCCGCCAAATGTTCTGAATACCCACCAAATCGTGACAAGTTTGGTGACGTCCGCGCAATCATCCTCGCTCTATCAATCGCATATCAAGGTAGACTCTGCGAACAGAATGATCGACTCAAGTATCGCCAAATGATAAGCGACGTATTCCTCCGTAAACACCACATGATACTCAGCAGCGACGATTTTATTAGAATTGTCAGCGCAGACCAGTTGGACCTCTTACACCGGATGCGCATTCCCGAGTTCACGGCGCTAAATGAGGCGCTCCTAGAGAATGTACACTCAATGGTTGCCTGCATCCTGACCCGCACACCACTCTTTCTCATCGGTTCCCCTGGTGCATCAAAGAGCTTGGCTATAAAAATTGTAAAGGAAAATCTTCGTGGCTTAGACTCCGCTGATCCCTACTTCCAATCACATCCACAGGTTTGTGCTTGCTATCGGGCCTTTCCGGTGTGCCTTCCTTTTGCTACTTCGTAGACTAATCAGATTTGATTCTTCAAGGTTTACATCATTCCGCATCAAGGATCATCGTCGTCAACCTCCGATGGCATCATCAAAGTCTTCAAGAAGGCTGAACGTTACCAAGAGAAAAGTAACACGGATAAATTCCCGTCTAGGGCTGTAGTTCTACTTGATGAAGGTATTGTCTCGACATATCTGGGTTATCTTTACTTCACTTACGTTTTGAAAACATGTCAAATTAAAATTCTCTGCTTTAATCTTCAGTCGGCCTCGCCGAGACGAGTCCATTCAACCCGCTGAAGGTTTTGCATGCCTTACTGGAGCCGCAAGGTTCCGATGCGTGTCCGTCGGTTGCAGTTGTCGGCATCAGTAATTGGCGTCTTGACGGTAAACTCAAAAAATCCCATTGCCTGATTACTTTGTTAAATCCGTCAGTCTCGTGATGGTCTGTCGAAGGCCAGACGACCAGAAGCCACGCTCTTCCCTTGTTAACAGATATGAATTAATAAATTAAATCAGCCTCCAAAATGTCACGAGCAATCCGTATTCAAAGGCCGATACAAGATATTCACGACCTCGTACAGACTACAAAAGGATTGATGATTATGAGCCTGTCGGATCAAATCCTCTCAACCCTGGCCAGGGCTTACCATAACTATCAACAAAGTCAGCATATCGCAAACTTCCACGGACTGCGCGACTACTACGCGTTGGTCAAGAGTCTAAGAGGAGAGTTAACACCGTCGCTAGTGCAGGGGGCTGTAGCGCGCAATTTTTCCGGCGGTGACCAGCGTCCTGAAATTCTTTGCGATAAATTCTTCCCGCCTAGTATTTTCAGAAAATTCGTTGAAAATTCTAAATTTCCTCAAGCGCTTGATTGCATTCGGGCCAGTCTTGAAGATCCGGACGCACGTCATCTTATGGCCATTGGTGACAGTGACTTGACTATTGACATTTTGGCGAACGCTTTTAGTGACGAATCTCGAAGGAGAAAAAGTCCACAGGTTATCTACGGTTCACAATTCCCGGCGGACAAAGACAGTAGCGATTACGCATATGGTGTTCTCAACAAGATTTTGCTATGTGTTGAAGAAGGAAGGCCTGTAATATTGAAAGATCTGGACATTATCTATGGTATTATTTTATGGTCATATAAAGACTCGCTAAATGATGTGCATAAAAAGTAAACTAACAAACGCATTATCTCTTTGTTCATCATAGGGTCACTATATGACCTTTGGAATAAAAATTACACAAGCGTCGGTAGTGGAAGTGACCAAAAGAATTTCTGCCGTGTTGCCTTAGGTTTGCAAGAATTTCTTTAATTTATTTTTTTATGCAAACCCTGAACAAGTAACTTATTTAATTATATAAATTAATACACCTTTGAAATTAGGCGAGTTCGCAAACCCTATGTGTCCTGTGCATCCGGATTTCAGGTGCATTACATTCTATTGAGTTGATCCTCCTTTCCTTTATTGCTCTTTTCAAATGCTAAATGCAAACATGAATTGTAGGTGTATAGTTGTGATGGATCAAAGCGCCGTAGAGCAAGCTGATCCCCCACTCCTTAACCGCTTTGAAAAGCAAAGGATTGGGTGGGAGTCGCTCCTGAACGAAGAAAATTCCATCATCGTCAAGGAACTGGCTACGTGGGCCATCAAAATCTCGGCGTTCGGCAAAACGTTTGGTCTCTATGACATGTTCATCGGGTACTGTCAACTCTACGTTTTCTTTTGGTTGCCATTGACAATATGCTCGTATCTCATTTTGTTGTCGTATCACTTTTTCGAAATATCTAGATATTGTGGTGACAATACCCTCCGCTGCCTGGTATTACGTCACTCGAACTGGGGGAAGATTCAAGATAGGGCGAAAGTGATTGAAAAGTGCAAGCAGAGTTTAATTGAGATCGCTTGTTCCGAGGGCATCGTTCGTTCCACCAGGTCTCCGCTGGCCGTTGAAAATCCTGAAGAGGCTGCATACTGGTACAATTACTACTTCAGTCATCAAAGACATTCTTGCTTGAAATCTTTCTTCAACTGGCTGTACTCTGATCAAATTCCTCCTGGAGACTTTGGAAATGTCATCATCAGGACGTTTTCTAACATTAATACTGACATTCATGCCTACCTTGGGAAACTGCCATGGGGCGATGTCACCGTAGAAAAGTTAGAGCAGTTTCAATCCGAGACTAAACTTCAGAGTCATATTCGGCGCTTCTGGCTTGAGTCTACCGACAGCCTCCTTATTCTCCAGTGCGATCCGGCAACATCAAATCCGGGCTGTGTGAAGCTTGCTCGGTTCTATATTGATTTCCACCGCAAAGAGTACCTCGCCCAGATCAGAGGGACTTCATTAGGAGAAACTAAAAAGAGCGCCTGTATTATGATGCATATCCATCGGGATGTTGGGGTAGAATTGCCGATGTCGAGGAACCAGTTTGACTTCCTATGCGATTGGTATCAGGTGTTGATCGAGGATCTAACGTCACGCAAACAACCTTTGACTTCCCTCCTTGATGGCTCGGTTTACGAAATTATTCACGGACATCAACAAACGGATCAGCAGAGTACCGATATTACACCGGCTATCCTCCAGCCTTCGGTCTATCGTTTCAGCGATATCCTCGAGCAAGAATTGCAATGGGCTCTTTTGTGTATCAGATATGACTTGAACACTGAATCCCTTGACAGACTCAGGTAAATAAAACGCTTTTTTTTTATACATATATAGAACACATTTACATATACTGAGGTTTATTTATTTTCTACAGCTGGATAATGGAAACGCTTCCCGCTTGTCAACCACTCGTCAATTTTTTGCAACGCCGGATTGAAGCATTACTTAAAGAGCACGAGACCCCCGATTGGCAATACCGCGTTGCGTGTGACAGGCAGCTCCTGAAGCTCTCAAACTCATTTTCTCGAGCTCTCGAAAAGCACATTCGTCATGTGGTCCGCGCTCCCCTCGCCAAGTTCATCTACTCGCTAGAGAAGAAGTCAGCTCTTTTTGCCCTTTTTTCTATCAAGGACGAAGAATATGAGAACAACCCTCTTTTTCAACTGTGGGAGAATATTTTTAATGACGATCACCTTTTCAAAGTGGAAGAAATAGAACCTCAGCCAAATGGATACCGTCTCACCAGTCGTTTGCATATGCTTCACTTCCCGTTCTCTCGTTACTTTTCAGAGACAATCGACGGTTTCAAGCAGATGTACTTGGAGAACTTTCAACATCAAGAAGGTTTTCTGCAATGGGTTACCTCGTTCGTGCCATTGTTGGAGCACCGCGCGTTTATGGAGTACGGGAGGCTTTATCTAGCAGATTTCCTCACTATGGCGCTACAGATGAACACTTCGGCTCACATTGAGGTTCTGGCTAAACTCATTATCCAAGAGCTAAATGGGCGAGCCGATAATCCTATCATATTTCATATCCATTGGTGGAAGAATGAAGAAAAGATTATGACGCAACTCAGGATCATACAGTTTTGTGTACGCAACTTAGACTGCGATCTTGAAGCATTACGGCGCATAGCAGACGATGCGAACTTTAATCTCGCGCCTTTTGCTGCGCGGCTAATTCTTTCGAATCTCAACGAGGCAATCGATAAGGATAACTGGCAGAATAATGCAAACATTCTTCTTGCGCTTTGCGCAAAGATCCCAGAATATAATGCCTGCCCAGCTTGGCGCCTTTTGAAATTTGTTCTTGAGCTTTGCTCTACCCTTGTCTTCCCGCGCAACCTTCCTCTCGATGGAGTCCTGGAGCTCGTTGTCAACATTCAGAACGCGGATCTGACAAACGCTTACTTGCAGAGATTTGTCGCTGACGTCTTGACCTACTTTGAGCAACTCGACAATAACGACGAAATCCGTGAGAGTAACGAGAAATTGAAGTGCCAAAGATCCTTTTTCGTTCAGTGTGTTGACATTGTCTCTACAAATCCGAATATTATTTCTCGGGAATCGCTCGCTAATATGGGAATCTTGAAAAAAATCTTCTCCGCGAAGCCGTTGCCTCACTTGGCTTCACTGATCCAAAAGATTTTTATAGAGCAGAATCTGGGGTCGCCAGATCTGTTCCTTCATATAATAGGATTGCCGTTGAAGTTGAATGCTACGAACGGGCTTTCGACGGAGATGCAGGTGGTCAAAAAGTGTCTTGATGAAGCGGGACTGGAGTCTCAGTTGGCAGTCATTTGCTGTGATGTCATCTATGAGCGATTTTTAACATCAACAAGTGTCTCAACGCTGGGCCAGCTGTTCACCAACGCTTTCGAAATCCTTCAGAATTTTCATGAGCCGCTTCGGTATATTTGCGCGGTTGCGCTCTTTAAGGCCTTGTTCTCTAAATTGGCATTGCAATTCGGCCGCGGGGTGATGAACAGTAACTCCCATGAAGTCGAGAATGTTAATTACCATCTTGCGGAAAACTCGGATCTTATTCACCATATTATAGTTTATTTTCTTCAATCCTTGCGTGACCAGTTCGGCTACTCAACCGCGGAGCTTCGGGAACAATGTGGCCTGTTCCAGCACGTTCTTCCCTGGGTCGGGAACGGATACGTTGACTGGAACCAGATCAACTACAGCAACCAAGGGTTTGACCCGTATGCATTCATTAGTCAGACACGGCAAACATATCAGGCTTTCTCTCGGCTGCAGATGGCAGCCGACGACTCTGCCATCATTCAATTGCTCCCCCTGCACGATTTTAATTCAAAATTCGGATTCTTCGGTGCTGCCGTAAATGTTCTCTTTATTCCTTTTTCGGTCCAGTGGGATAAAGGACAGACTAGGCTAGCAACATGGCTGGCGGAAACACAGCGCGTGACTGGCACTGCACGGCAATTTATTGAGAGGATCCTCGACCGCCACTCTGCGCTTCTACCTGAAGCCGCTGACAATCCCGTGGTCATTATGCGTCACTCTGTGATAGCACATTGCATTGTTCTTCACGCGTCTTTGGAACCTGGGTGCTCGCCGCTAGCAACTTACCTGTTTGGACCAGAACAGGTATCTCGTGATTACATAGTTACATGCCCACTGGATGAAGTATCGGCGGTTTTGAATGTCTTGATCTCAGCTAAGTAAGGAGTTCTTTGATATTTAATGCTTTGCGATATTTATCCGCCAGTTCCGCTTGATATATCTAAATTTTGATTGTTGTTTGAACCCACAGTGGTTTCTCAAGAAGATATCAGTGTCCTTGTGGATTTATGTACGTTATTGGGAACTGTGGACTGGTATTGTATCCTTTATTTTATTAATTACCTAAATATTTTCCTCTTAAAAAAGATATTGTCACATTGACATTTCTATCAATATTATCAATTGCAAAGCCTATGGTACAAAGCACATGCCCATCCTGTGGTCAAATTATTGGTGGACAAGAACATAAAGTCACCGGTGGAAGTCAGATGCTGGACAACAATGTTGTGCAGGGGCCACTCATCAGGAACGATTTAGTCGGTTACGTCGCTCAAACTCCTGCGAGCCTTAGTAGTCCTCATTACACTCAAAGCACGCTAACACCCACCGCTTACAGGGTGCTTCACCTCTTAATTCACGCTATATTTGCCTTCTCCCCGTCCGCTATTGCCGCTGCGATTCCGGACCAGAACCCTCAGCAATATTGCCTTGACCACATCCGCAACGACTGGGACGTGCTCAAAGAAATCCTCGTTTGTGATGATGATATGGTACACTTAATGCTGCACGCTATTCTGCTTCGTATGCAAAGGTACCAGTCTGAGCATACAGCAGCGCTCTCCACAGTCACTGAGAGAGAAACTTGGGAGACCCAGTTTATGAACAACTGTGTGGCGCCAGTAGTCTCAAATCTGCGCGAATCTATCGCTGACTACAGATTAAAGCTCGCAAGGGTGCAGCAGGACGGTTACCGCCTTGAAAATGAGTTAATGGAGACTCTCGATCTTGCCAACGACTTGCAGCAACAGCAACAATTGCATTCCTTAACACTGTGGCGATATGCTGGGAGGCCGATCTCTGACGAAACATTCATCCGGGAACTACGAGGCGTATATGGACCAGATCCAGAAAAGCATCGGCAGTTCCCCTTCTTGGAGAAATTCTTCAACCACTACAAAAACCTCCGTCTCCTCAGGCACTTGTTACCATTAGTTGAATTTTCACAAGAGTTGCGATCCAGACTCGGCCATCGCATTAAACGAGAAGATGCTCGTAAAATGACATTCGAAAAGTTCCTGGAAGAGGAACGCGAGAAAAGCGAACCGCATCTTTACGGGCGACTAGAGCTTTTGTTCAGCATGTTTACAGAAGCCTGGAATTCGATTCGACATTTGGTCAAGAATTTTGCCTGCGAGACACTACCCCCCATGGAGCCAATGAGCGAAAATATGACAGTGGTATTTGCCATTTATGAACCAAAGGATGAATCCGTATATCTTCATGTTGCATTGGAGACATTGGCGCGGTACCAAAATGAGTTTCTGGAGGATATTGGAGCTATGGATGTAAGCACGTGCCCGCCCTTGGTATTCTTGCAGCCGACGGAGCTCATTCCCAGTGAACCTGCTTATGCTGATCTACCACAACAAGTTCAGCGCCGCACGGCGTTTACGTCTGTACGTCTTCAGGACCTACGTGACACCCAGGTTATTACAGATACAGATGAATGTTTAAACTCACGCTCAAATCCAGAGCTTTTCATGAACTTTCAGCGCAAGCCAGAGTACGGCCGTGGCGAAGTAATAGAATTTGATATTGAGGAGATTGAGTCGTATCTGGCCAGAACGCTCGTCTTCAACAAAGTGCACATTCAAGTTGAAATGGACAAGTTCCCGTACCGAGGCGAGCTCTTTGTTGAACACATGAACATAACCGGTAGGCATGCTTTAGTAAATGATTAGTCAATAGTTATGTCTTTCATGACTATTTTAACGATCAAAACACGTTATTTTTAGGTAACATCGACGACATTATTCCCCAACAACCGATCATAAATGGGTTAGCCATGGTGATCAGCAATGATCCCAACATCTGTGAACTGGCTTCCGACCTATTGGCGGACCTGGAGATAGTGTTTTGCTATTTGGAAAGGACTCTCGGCAAGCAGGGCGTGGATGGAAACATGCTGGTAATGGACTATTGCCATCAGTGGCTTAATCGCTCTACCATGACTGGCGCAACGGCGTGGAACCGGATTACTTCAACGTCCAACACAGCGATCCAATCTTCGCTCTCGGTCCTTAATGCCGAGCTATTTCAGAAGACCGCACTCGGCCAATTACACTTAATGCACATCGTGGCCATGTACGAATTAATTGAAGATATTGTATCACCGGTTTTGCTGGAGCGCGTGCCCGAAAGGTACAAACTGAAACTCGATGACGGTGACGGTATCGAGGAAAATATTATCAAGGCTGCTGAATCAGTCTCTCCCGGTCGTCTTTTGGTCACTCTGAAAAGATTTGTCATCCGCTATCTCACTGGTACCAGCGATATCTCACCTGATGATCCCATTGTTGGAAGGTGGGAGGGGTTACTCTCAGAGGAAGAAGACATCATTGCCGAGCTTCCCGATACTTTACTGATCGGACATATATTCGAGGCGTATCACTTGCTGAAAGGAAGGGAGCTCACGCAACATGAATTGGTACAAGAACAGCAGCCTGTTACGGAGGTATTATCTCCAGATGAGCAAGAAAGTCTAGATTTGACTATGGCACTTTCCATGAGTCTCCAACAACAGGCAGAAGATCAACACGAACAGAATCGTGAGACGCATACCAAAGACGTAACATACACTTATTTCGCTGATTACAGTAATGATGATGACGACGAGAGTGATGACGATTTTGTAGATGCTGAAGAGTTTTTGGATGAAGAAAGCAGTGATGGGGAGCAAGAGGAAGAAGATTCAGGCGCGGATTCTGATTGTAGGTTTTTTTTTTTTTTTTTTTTTTTTTGGCATTCATATCTTGAACCAGCATTTTATTGCTGTGTATGTTTACTAATTAATTATTTTTGCTTTTGCTTTAACTTTTAGCCACATATTCAAAGCCAACAAGAACTCTCGATAAAGGCAAGGGTAGAGCCGTGGATTTTTGAAGAGGGGTTTTGAATAATGTAAAAAAAAAGGTGGGGGGGCGAAAGGCAAAATGATAAATATTTACTATTATTTTGTATAAATTTACAAGAAAAAAGGTAGTGTGCCATTTGATGCTCAAACTTACGCTCCTTACATGTATTCCAGCCATATTGACGTACTTAAATAATTAGAATAAAATGATAAATAAAAATAAAAAGTAACTGAAAAAAAAAAAAAAAAAAAAAAAAAAAAAAAAAAAAAAAAAAAAAAAAAAAAAAAAAAAAAAAAAAAAAAAAACTGTCTCAGCAATATGTTCGAAATAGCCGTTATCACTTAAATCCAGAAAGTTTCATATAATAATAATATAACCTTGTCCAAAAGTCAAAACCTTCGCGGCCAATACATATATAAATATAATTAAATGGCAACAACCTTAATATTAGCATCTTACCCCACCAAGGTACGGTTCCACTATAAGTTATAGTAATCTCGGCCTCTTTGGCTTCCACCCAAACGCATGCGGGCCATTAATCCACGACTTCTTTTGCTTGAATTCCTCTGTGACCTGTCTCATAAAAGCATCGTACTCTTTATCACTCACCCCCATGGTCGGGGCGATAATAGGCCTGAACGATGAGAAGGCTAATACAACCGAATTCAAACATAGATCGCCCTCACGGCCCTGCCACCCTAGCGGGATTAAGACAAAGTCGCTCTTTACGTTCTCCAGGCCGGCTTCGATAAGAAGATCGGGGAGGTGCTGAAGGATTGAAAGATTAAGTCCACGCGCTGCAGCTACGCACAAGACTGGTGTTAAATAGTAAGATGGTGGGTGTTAAATGTGGGATAGAGTCTTGCCGAAACTTGGGGCCGAGAGACTTACAGCTGTCATAGAATCTTAAATAGTTCGACGGCGGTCTTTGGATGGCCATGTCACTTTCTTCAAGCTCGACTACTCCACCAGGCTTGGTGATTCGGGCTAACTCACGAATAACTCTTCTCCAATCGTCAGGGGTGTATACTAACATCATGAGTCTTGTATATGAGATAGTAATATATTCCCATTGTTAGAAGGTCGATATATATTTCATCACCAATTCCACATCTCGTATGTATGCTCACTCACCTCTGAAATACAAAATCAAAACTGTCGTCCTCAAACGGCAGCCCATTTAAAACGTTGCACCTGATGAAGGTACAGTTTGGGGGTATATCCTTCTTGGGGAAAATGTCCACGTAGTCAATGCCAATAAACGTTGAGTTTGGATAATCCAGCGCCATATCAATGGTCCACCTGCCCGTACCGCATCCAACGTCGATAACACGGATCCCCTTCTCAAGTTCGGCATCAATCGGAGCGTTGAAGTTGCCGTGCAAAAGGTAGCTGCAAACAAGGCGGAGGAGAGAATGTAAATGAGAATGTAAATGAGACAGGCAAAGGCAGCGTGAAGGCTGGAAGGTGAAGTGAAAACTCTGGACATACCGAATAGCGTAGTGCATGCTATCGAGCCGGCTTATCTCTCTGTCGTTGTGGGGAAATATATACTTTGAGGAACTCCTCCCTCGTATTCTGTTTCGCAGAAAAGAGTATAAGGAGGATTTTGGCTTCTTGAAGGCTGGGTACCCATCCAACATCGAAGAGTTATCCGTCCCGGTCCTTTCTGAGGAGCTGGAGGTCTTGGGGACAATTACCATATCCTCTGTCATGAATGTACTGAATGGAGGGGTTTCAGCAGGGGAACGTAGTAAATAAGTTCCAGGTAATTTATAAGGTTAATTTGCAAATCGGCCACGTACGACAGGTAGTCAGACTCGACCGATTGCTTCTCCAATCATCATGCGAGCGAGCACAGAGGATAGCCCGAAATAGTTAAAATTCCAAACTATCAGGCCCTTCCTTACCAATTGCCAGGGTTCGGATGAACAGATGATCTGAACTCTGGATGCGCTGGTAATCTTCACGAAAGCTTAACGGCTAAAGCTTCCCGATTTTTTTTCTTTTTTTTTTTTTTTTTTTTTTAAAAAAAAAAAAGAAAAAAAAAAAGAAAAGGATTGCCCGCCACAGCAAGAGTCACCATTTGCTATTTCAAGACACATGTGAAGGTTATAGTGCGAAAAAAAGTGGACGTAAGGCGTTGTCTCATATTATTCCCAGGTGCCGGGTATATTTAGCCATCTGAATTACCATCTTGGGAGACCATGGGAATTCGCTACATATTGAGAAATGGGAAATTTTAGTCGGAGAAAAAAACTATATGATTACGTGAATATTGAGTATATATAATGAATCAGGTTGCTTGAATGTCACGGTAGAGGTAAGTAAGAATTCCTATTTTTTTTTTTTTTTTTTTTTTAGTGTAGCCTTTTATCTATGTGATCTAGACATGCAATCATGCGATTTTATTTAATTTTTAACTTTTGGTATTCTATACTATGGGATATCGCTGACAGTCAGTTATACAGCATAAGCTAACAATCACAAACACGAATTATTTATTTATTGTCATTGTTTCTCACAGCCTTTTGTCCGAAATGGAAATAAATACTGGACCGTACCCTGGACGTACACACCAACGAGGTTCTCCAACCAATAGTACATATCTTTTATATAATTATTTGTGTTGCTTGTTTCTTACCAACGATTTTGGAAATATTTATCACTAGCTTCAAACTTCTCCTCCAGAAGGAGTGGGTCCGACGCAACTGGGACGGCCCAGAACAGTTCCAGCCCAAGGATGATCCGGAGCTCATGATGCTCCCCGCGGATCTCGCCTTGCTCGAGGAGCCGTTTCGGCAGTACGTGGAACTGTATGCGGCGGACAAGGATACCTTCTTCAAGTTGATTGAGCTCGGTGTGGTGAGAAAGGAGGCGAGACTGAGCGTTGGCAAAGATAGAATGGTCGTCGCGGTTTAGTTAATGTTGTATTCTAGTGTTTGAGACATGTATACACATTTCGCATACAATACATTTAGATAAATTATATAATTGATTAAAAATGGTCAAAAAGCTATATGCCACACCTTTGGCCGATTGGAAAAGCGATTGGTGTTTCGGCTGTTTTTTTTTTTTTTTTTTTTTTTTTTTTTTTTTTTGTCACAAATGAACGTTTATTATTCGTCGCGTTTCAATGGCTCACTAAGTTGAGAGATCTTGTACGACACCCTTCGCACCGACGCACCGAACCTGTCATAACTTGCATGTTTCGCGTGCAAGCCTCAATATGCCACGTGATAGCAGCCTATTCGGATATATACATGATACATGGTTGACAAATACGTTCCTTTCTCCCCTCTCGATTTTCAATCACATTTTCAGAATTACAAAATGCCCAATAGCATCCTTGAGTCGGTCACCTGTCAAATTTGCCTGACCATGATGGAAGATCCTCGTGCTTTGCCTTGCGGGCATGTCTTTTGAAGTGCACTCTATGACAACATTGCGCGCCACAGCCGGATTCCCTTGGAGGCCGTCGATATCCGATCAAGGTGACGAAAGAAGGGATCGATTCGTTTGCCAAAATTTTATCCTCAACAGCATTATTGACTCCATCAACCAGACCGGCGTGTGTCAGACCCACAATGACATCATGGGATTCATTGACATCACCAACGGAAAGTTATCCTGCGCCGATTGCCTAGCAGCCAAAATCCGGCAAGTTCGGACCATGAATCGGTGGAATCAATTCAGAGCTTTGCCATTGCTAGGGACACACTCAAATCCAGCCTGACGGACCTCATCACTCGCTCTAAAGATACGATCGCTAAACTCGAGGAAGGGGTAAAAGTGCTCAAACAGGGTATAGACGAACACCATCTTCGACAATATACAAAGAAAACTCAAAGACAAACGCAGAAAGATCCAAAATGACCTTGCAAATGCCATCCCGCAACTCACTGCCGCCCGTAACTATGTCTCCAAGCTTGCTGCCATGTCCCAATGCCTTCAAGGCGCCGTCAGCCAAGTCCCAGAGTTTTTAGCCGCCAACAACATTCCTACAGCACATCAAGCATCACTTGTCCCCTTTCTTCGATCTGGCGTGCACCTGCAAACAGTCTTCACAAGAAAGAATAATACCGCCTTGAATATTTTGAAAAGCCTCCACTCCGATGCTTTGTCCTGGCGACATTATCAAATCAGTGTCCAGTATTATGATGTTTTTTCCACTTATTTTGCACATTTAAAGTCATATACGGCTAAGTTGAAAGATACGACGACGATGACTAATTGCCTTTCTACGAGGTTTTGAGGAATAGGAATATGTTGGTGTTGAGGCGGGCGAATGTTGGAAGTTGGCTGGGTTTTTTTTACATTGTTATTTTATTTTTTATTTTTTTTTGGATGTAGTTGATTCTTTTTAAGTTAGTGATATTTGGTTATTTATGACAATAGGGCACACTTTGAAAGCATTTTGTATTTTCCCGTATTGCATCCTAAAGATAAATGTCTAGTGTAGGACCTCCGTTGCAGAGATAATTTCTTTATATTCAGATATTTAATCGGCACGTTTTCTGATAACGTTATCTTTGCTTGTAGCCAAAAGGTCCAAAAGGTCTAGAATAACTACCACTACTAAGGCTACTTAGCGAGCAACATTCTAACATTCTGGATGCAACTGTTGGCAATAAGGTGAGCGAGTCATGCGTAGGTCTCTGAGGTGTTGTGGTCCGTCGGGTTGAATTGCTGAGGCCAGGTGTTGTTTCGGGAGACTAACATTACCGAGGCTACCGCTATTGAGGCTACTGTGGAGCCCGGGTCTAAGATATATAATAAAATAACTATAACACTAAAACACTAAACGCCGGATGCCTGTAGGTCTCGCCGCTGAGACGTCGTGCGCGGAAAACGTTAAGAACTTCTTTAGGTCAATGACAATATTTTCCGATGCGTATGCCTTACTGTCAGCCGCTTTGCTGCAATTCAGGGTTACTACGTTTTACAAAGATATTTCAAAGCCAAGAACGAACTGATGAAATAGAGGGGGGAATTTATACAAATGGTCGGGCTTAGAGTCAACCCGAAACTGATTGACGAATAGAATAAAATAAAATGGGGCAAATCGCGAGATGTACTACACGACCGTTGGGGTTCAATGACTGATTGGTTTCGAAGAAGAACTCAAAAAATTGAACTATGTGTCTGATTCGAGGATTAGAGAACGCGCGCAATATTGTTATCGCATCGGGGAGGTTCCACGGGATTGCGGATACACGAGAAATTGGCTGGGCTGGCTATGCAGTGCGCTGCAATCGTAGCCTCCATAAAAACGTAACGTTCGCGGCTCGGCTGCCACACTACCTACCGCTACCGAGGTTACCGCTACCAGTGCCTTGCATCAGCTTAGTCGAAAAATCAGCTTCCAATGACTTTTCGCGGATTGCCAGCGACCGTTTGTATAGCAGCTCGGCCTCGCCGTACTTGCCTTGGTTTTTGTAGAGTATAGCCAAATTTTCCAGTGCCGTAGCGGTGGATGCGTGCTCTGATCCCAATGACTTTTCGTGGATCGCCAGCGACCGTTTGTACAGCGGCTCGGCCTCGTCGAAAACGCGGAATAGGCTAACAATAAAAGAGGGCATAAGTTTATCTATCCATACTCACTAAGGTTTGGAGCGAGAGCTCGGAGACAAGTGGAGAATTCAGAGAGCGAAAGAATTTTTTTTTTTTTTTATACCTGAGTGGCGTCAAATGTTGCAGCATGCCCCACATCGTAAATTTGAGTACTTATATAACGGCCATGGCCTGTGGATCAAAAGATGCTCAACCTATCATGATGTTCCATATGTAGCATTCTTCGAGCTATTAGCAATGAGTGCATTTGTACTATCGGCAAACCCTCGGGCTCTGTGGGGCGCATAGATCTTGCCTAACTGTTATTTAGAAATGTGTTTCATTAAAAAATATCCCCTCAACTTCAAAAAAAAATTATTATTTTTTTTTTTATTTAGAATATACTATTCTTATCACATATACCCCTTATGCTCGACATCGGTTTCTACACATGATTGTATATACGTCTAAACCCAGTCCTCAAAAATACTAGCCGTTGTACCTGTTCGTCAACATGCTCGCTCAGTATTAAACATGGAAAAATTCCTTCAATTCGCAATAGTCACTCTGTCTGACCCCAATCTTGGTGACCATCCAGGCATATCCAAGTGGTTCATATTGGCCGGCGCGGGCGGGGAGCTCAGCTTGTAGCCCGGGTTGAACGAAGAAGGCCTGCGGAGCTACTGCCTTGACTGCATCACGAACCGTAAACGCTTCTCCCAATTCCCTGAAATGGAATATGGCTTTGGAATCCCGGTCCCGGCGTCTCAATGGAGGAAGGTTTATGGTTGCGAACAATTCTATAACGGCGTCATAAGCGACTTGGCCGTGTTGGGCTATCCACAGGGGATTTGGGCGGATGACAATTATCGACATGTCTTGGGATACTGCTTTAAGAAACTTTTTGAAGCAAGAGATTTCGCTTTTTTTGGCTTCGGGGTAGATCGCTCTGGCAGTTTCACCAAAGGTTGAGTAGTCTAATAATTGATAAGGAATCGAGATTAAAAAACTACAGGTAGAAGACAGGCTTCTGATGACTAAAAACTGACTCCAAGACAAACGAGGAGCCCTGGTTGACTAAACAGAAGTTAAACACTTACAATTGCCGTCAGGGTCTTTTTCCAATTTTTTCCACCAATGTGAGACTTTCTTGGGTTTTGAAGAAGGGACTTGGTCGGATGGAGCAGACGGGGGAGCAGACGAGGGAGAAGACGGGGGAGCAGACGGAGGAGCAGATGGGGCGGATGAGAGAGCAGACATTTTCAAGAGTGTCGAATAAAGAAAATTGTGCCTCTGAGAAAAAAAAAAAAAGATGATATACTTTTTGTGACGTCATCTGAGAAGATGTAATTAAATGTTTTACACAGGATTAAGTGCCTCAGGCCTCATGTATTGTTGGATCACTCAGCGCCGTTAGTGACGATGCTGCCTGAAGGAGGAGAGGCATTTAATAAATGTCGCGGACCATTGTGAGTATCGGACCATTGTGAGCTTTCACCCAAATACAGAAGTGTCACATCTTTACATTAGCTCCAAGCTGTTGAGTATTAACCAGTGTCTTTTAATATTAGATCAGGACCGAAGGGCCTGTCCTGCCCACCACCAATCGAGACCTCTAAGAACTCGGTCAAGAAGGCCTAGAAAATCTTGCCAAACACCTTAACAAAATTAATGCAGAAAATAATTATAATAATAAAGATAAACAGAGAGCATTACGCCCATCATTCACAGATGCGATTCTACCCATTCATATTGTGATCCGAGCTCCTCGAGAAAAAAGTGACTCCGCGAAAAAAAAAAAAAAAAAAAAAAAAAAAGCCTCATGGGCGTGACACGAGCAACCACATCACTTCAAATAGATAAGACCATGCGGGCGGAAAGCGAAAAGAGGTGGTAAGATCAAGACATATCGAGAGAATGAGGCATATGTATTAAGGCAAATGCCCCAGCACCGACGGACTTTGTCTCTCTTTTTTTTTTTTTTTTTTTTTTTTTTTTTGGGACCCTTCCGTTGAAAATTTTTTTTTTCCCCTTTTTTTTTTTTTTTTTTTTTTTTTTTGTCTTTTTAGGAGCACTCGCGATGGAAATATTTGTTTACGCCATTCTTTTTTCCAAGCAAAATCATTTTAGTACTCCTTTTCCATTTCCCCCCCTTTTTTTTCTGGTTCGGGAATGTCCATATTGTAGGATCTTTAGCAAAAGAAACTAAGTCACGCATGGCATAAGGCCCCAAGCTTTTTTTCTTCTTCTTTGTTTGCATGAATGCATGATTGACAGCGCCCATCAGGACCCAACTGCGTGCTTTTTTTTTTCCCCAATTGCACCAATTTCTTACAAACAAATGCCCGAAGACGAGAGAGAGGGGAAGCGAAACATTTTAAAATGTGATATTCTAGTCAACTGCAGGGGCACTACGTGAAACTAATAAGAGACGGGCTGTCATTTCTGAGAGGAAAGGGGTGGGGAGGGCTCACTTCCACCATCCATACATCTCACATGCCCAATGCATTACGTGCACAAGCGTTAAGTCCTTTACGATGTGCAGATAAACGAAGACTCAACTCATATGAAATATATCTGGAATTGGAGCAGAGCCCGAGGATTTTATTCCCATCCCTTTTGTCTTCGCTAGGGTTTTCTCGATCAAACACATTAAAATTCGCGTCTTTCAAAAGGAGCTAGTCTAGAGATCCTTGTTGTTATTCGGAGTGCGTCTCCTTTCTTTTTTTATTTGACAAGGCATTTTTTTGCCATGTGGCCTAAGCTTTTTCTGACTTATGTATACACATTGACAAAGGTTGCTAAATGCATATGACTAGGTCATTGGTTTGGGAAACCACGGGATAATCAGAGTTTCCCCCCCCCTTTTTTTTTCTTTTTTTCCTCTCACAAACGTCGCCTCCTCTTCCCGTTCATATTCTTTGTATAATATTCTTATCATCATTTTCTGCTTTTTGAAGCATTCTCTCTCCAGTGATGCCATCATCATGTTGGTCTCACGCCATTGTATCTAAACTGTCTGGTAGCATGTATTGATTGACCAATCATTTGGTCACGCATAGAAGGGTAAAGCTGTCAAGCAGGGCAGATCCGCACAACCTCACAATCAGTTGGGGGAGGTTCTCTTGCAACGGTGTTTCTTCTAATTCTATCATTCCCCTCGCAATTTCATTTGTGGTGGAGGTCGTCGTTCCGGAGATGGTTTTGGGGCAATGAAGCGAACAAAGGCAAGTAACTTTCCTTGAAATTGGCGCTGTGTAGAGAGTAGGTGTAGGCGTTTCCTATTCTTTTCGGGTGATCTTCATTGATTTTTTTTTCTTCGACAGTCTCATTTTTCTTTAGGTGTCAACTCTTTCCATATCTGGTTGTAGGTCTCCACACCGTCCACCGTGAGGTGATGCTTCGCTGGTTGGAGAATATGGAGACAAGTTCCAGGCCTTTGTACGTGACGGTCTTCTACATAGAACATAGAACCAAATGGACGTTTTGGATGTAAAGCATTGATATCGGATCTCACCATGACATAATTGGCGAGTGATGGTAAGTGGTTGTAGGGGCGAGACAGCAGAGAGCTATTTTGTTGGAGGCTGAAAGTTGGAGGCTGAAATTATTCCAAAAAAAAAAAAAAAAAAAAAAAAAAAAAAAAAAAAAAAAAAAAAAAAAAAAAAAAAAAAAAAAAAAAAAGTATCTTTTTGACGTGATCGATTGCATCTTTAATATCAATCTCCAAATCTTCAATTGAATCCTCCGTGTAAGTTACCTTGGGTATTGA
>RBNK01000465.1:0-25493 GCA_003990785.1 Endogone sp. FLAS-F59071 | reverse complement strand
TTTTTTTTTTTTTTTTCCTCAACGAGCCGCCTAATCTGATTGTATTTCATATTTAATCACATATACCACCTTCTTGGTCCAATTTTATTTAGCGTAGTTTTCCGAAAGGCCGAAAGGAAACTGGAAGGTTAGGAGACTAGGAGACTGGGTTACTGAAAGACTGGCTGGGTTACTGAAAGACTGGGACATGGAGACTAGGAGACCCTTCTTTCCAACGCTTTGGGATAGCAGAAGCACGAAAAATCCTGATCGACAAGTGCGCGTGTCCTCGAATTTTTTTTCCCGCTAGGCTTCTTTGTAAGGGTGATCATCTCAAAAACATGGGACTGACCAGTTCCACAAATGACGTCTAGGACGGGCCCAACGTAAGCACCAGCCGATAAATAGCTATTCCAACATCGGGAAAGGAGCGATTTGTCCCAAAGTGATAATCGATGAGCCAACTGTAATCCAAGAGCTACCAGTTATATGGCTTCGTAGCAATCCCTTTTCATCGCTTCTTCCAAAACGAGCAATTCGGCCCAAATCTGGGAAGTTTTGATCTTTTGCTAAAGATTGGTGCAGCAAAAAATATTGTCGTTGCCTCTCTCGGGGCTTCTGCTTATGAATTAAAAAATCTAGGCCTGATGATGTGAGAATTGCCTTCAACATTTAAAACACATTATACTGGCTAAACTCACAAAGTTTCTTTTTTTTTTTCTTTAAAAAAAAAAAAAAAAAAAATGCTCCTCTGCAAAATTTGCAATTACGAGTAAGGTATATAAAAAAAAAAGATAATGACACAAAAAGAAAAAACGGATCAATTTACATAAGGGAATTTTCGATTATTTAATTAGTTTTATCCAAAAACCATTGTCTATAACGATGAAGATAATTGTTATTCTAAAAAATCTTCCGACCAATATCTTAAGATCTACGGCATCCCCTATCCACGAAATTCCACATTACACCTTTGATGTCGTCCCAAATCCGCCGAATCCCATCATCTTTGCCATCTCATTGTCCTCTTCTGCAACAGGTGCATCCTCATCCTTGGCGTTACGTTCCTCCTCCCGCTTCTGCTTTTTGCGCTCCTTGCGCCGGCGCTTCTCTTCCTCATCTTCAAGTTTGGCGGCCTCTATCCGTGCGTCAAGGTCTGTGATGGAAGGTAAGAGACAAAGTGGGTTGGTGAGACGATTGCAGATCAAAAAAAAAAAAAAAAAAAAAAAAAAAAAAAAAAAAAAAAAAAAAAAAAAAAGATATGATACAATAAACAAACCCAATGCCTACCGTATTCTTTCTCGTCCTTCTGTTCGACTTTGCGCTTAAGAGCGGCCAACCGCTCTTTAACCTGGTCGACTGTGCTACGCTCAACGCGCATAGACATTCCAAGGGCCTTTTGGTCTAAGTTGGGCAGAGAGAATTGGCGTCAACACTAATTGGTACCGAGAGTTATCATCAAGCAGAACAAATCGAAACTATGTTACTCACGTTTCTTCCCGTTAATATGATCCAGGTAATTAACACTATCCTTGACGGTACAGTCGCAAACCTTGCAGTAGTAACCAGGGGTCTTGGAAGCCACGCCTGCCGCGCTCTGCACAACCTGGGTCTTGTTCAGGTTGGCATCTAGTACAATCTTCTCTTCGCGGGCCTTGAGGAGGTCGCGCGGCGGATTTATGCGGATTGGGCGGGACTTTGGGGGCAGACCCTTTAGCTTGCGATCCTCATCGTCCTCCTTCTGACGGTCGGCGCGGGCACGCTCGCGAGCCTTGCGCTCGTACTCATCGCGGTCCCAGGTGCGGCGGAAGTTGGTGTCTTGCTAGGGAGACAAGGAAAGATAGCAAGTGTTTTAGCGCATGTGATGGGATGGGGGGATATAAAGGGCAATGGATACGTACTGCTTTTGAATCATAAAAGCCTTTCTTGTCGGCCATACTGGAACAGAGGAAATGCGAGGAAAAGGTGGCGGTGGCAGTGTTATTGGCTCTCTGCTGATCTGCTGATGACGTCGCCCCTTACACCAAATCTCGTGCGAAGATATCAAAATGAGAGCTATAATCACCCAACAATGGAATTGAATAACAAAAACCGGAACTGGACTTTTGTGCAGCGCAATGTTAATGACAATCGCCCCCTGGTGATGACTAGCCCATGAACTTTCGGCAAAATCCTAGGTTTTTAAGAAGTAGGGATAAACACGGACGTCAGTAATTTAGCAATGCACAGGATCTCTCTCTCTCTTTTTATTTATTTTTATTTTTATTTATTTTTATTTTTATTTTGACGGGTTGATCAACTCTCCGCGCCCACACCAGCAAAAGCAATAATTCCTAGCACCGCTCTCATCAAAAACATACAAAATAGAATTAGTTTAAGTGCCTTAAAAGTAATAGTAACAATAATAACAATAATATAACTTTTGACAATAAACAAATAAATTAGTACGACCTGTATCGCGCGTGCGACGTCAGGTTTTCATTCACCCGGAAACGCTTGTTTATAATCCCCCCCCCCCTTTTTTTTTTTTTTTCCCGTTATCCACAATCCGATTGGCGAGGATGACGGCGCTTTTATTTGATTCTTATGAGTAGAACATGAGTTGGATCGACCTGCTCATGTAATTAATATCAGCATCCCTTACAGACCCTCAGCTGAAGTGCATGAAGATTTTTATTATTTTGCCTATTTTCACTATTATTCCCGTGTCGTTATTATCTCAAGGCATCTACCCCCCCCCCTCCGCTTCCTATTTTTTTTTTTTGTGCCCCTAACCCTATCCGTTGATAATGTTGGGTCTATTGTAATTTTATAGATCCGCTATATACATGCCCCAAACTCGGTGGCAATATGTATATTTATATTCAGGAAATTTCCCAATGAAGAGAGAAAGCATGTGAATAAGTTTTGCACATGACATCAATCCTGCTTAGGCTATAGTTAAGGTCGAGCGACTGTAGTGCTGTAAGGCAGGTTGCCTGGTGGCGAGGTCCATCCCCATCCCCCTAGTATATACCTGTCGAACGTTTTGCTGAGTTTCGGATTGTCGAACGCGACGAAGCTACATTACCATTTTTAGCCACAACGCCACCACTCTGCAAAGCCACTGTCACACGTGATATTTTATATAATCAATTTTTTCCTCCTTGAAGTTTATGAATATCTTCCACATCTTGAAATCTTGAAAATCTTAAGATCAAAGTCATCGTAATGATGCTACAGCACTCGAGCCATTCTGTGATGTTTTTGGAAAACTCAGCAAGCTGTTGAAACGCATCTGGAATGAGGTAAATGAAAAACATGTACCGCAAAAAAAAAAAAAAAAAAAAAAAACCAAAAAAAAAAAAAAAAAAAAAAAAAAACTTGCTGCAGGGTTGACACTCAGTTGTCAGCAACGTGCTGTAATTTAAGGATTTAAGGTAGTAATGTAAGTACCTTCCATAATCATGTCTCGGATAACACAAACAGTCTCTCTCGACTTATAAGGTTATATCCGAAAGGTTGCACCAATCGATGACCTCATATCCTGCAAAAAAAAAAAAAAAAAAAAAAAAAAAAAAAAAAAAAAAAAAACAAACTTTCGCCCCTTTGAACCGAAACACCATTACACCATTTGGATTTGGTACCCAGACGTGCCAAGTAAAATTTAGTTCCTGCATCACCGTCGTTGTCGATATAATATATAATGTATACCCCTGCACGCCGCTTACCCTATGTGTCGATTGTCGATGGCTAGCATGTGGCTCGTGTGTGCATGCGGCACCAATTCGGCCCCCGTTACGCTGTTTGGGTAACGTGTGGTGGGTAACGTGTGGTAAAGAAAAAACTTGTCATGTCAGCACGAAGATTTCTCACCGTGTAAGTGTATTAACCCTTGGGCCGTTTTAGCTGTAGAGGTAAGACATGTGTGAATTTCGGGCGCCGCCCAATTATGAAACCCTATCACAATACGTAGGCAAACTCTATTTGCAATTAAAAATGTAAAATTTTTTAAAAAAAAAAATAAAAATAAAAATAAAAAAAAATACTTGTAATCAACGGGAATCTTAATCGTCGGAACTTGCTCTTTCGAGGAGCTATGATACATACAAACCCTGTCGGTGTTGAAAATCCACGATAAACAGAACGAGTCATTTTTAAATAAGCACGAGTTGCGACCAAAAACTCGGTCTGGTGGCGCAAACAGCCTATAAATGGACCTCTCTTTACCCGCGATACTTTTTTTTTTTTTTTTTTTTTTTTTATCGTGAAAATTCTTATTTCGTCTTATCAACACCCAAACGACCAGAAATTGACGATGGCAAATTCCGTACCAGCACTACGTTTCCGGGGTAAAAAACCCCAAGCGGACGGCGATACTGAGAGTATGAGCAAGGGGAAAAACTCAAAACCCGCGGATACGAAATCCGAGGACATGGAGCCGAGTAAGAACGCGGAACAATCGGACGATAAAGAGACAGCGTCTTCTGAGAAAACAAAGCCGTCTGAGGATACCAATGGAGCAACAACTCCCTCAGAAGCCGCATCTGAAACGGAGGACAAGAAGGTCAAAAGAGTCAACCCTTCTGAGGAGAAGCTCACCTTTACGAACGTTGTATTGGCACTGAAGCTGCTCCCAAGAGTGATGACTATCTGTTGGAATGCGCAGCCATACCTCTGCACCTTGATGATGATTATCACAGCTCTCAATGGGATCGAGCCCCTATTCAGGATCGGAACCGATGCCATGCTTCTCGACGTGGTTATGACGGCCATCAAAACTCAAGACATGAGCGCCATCCACAGTATCCTTTATGTTATATTGTTGCAAACCGTGGTGAGCTTCTTTAGCCATATACTTGGTGCTGTACAGAACATTGTGCAGCAGCAGCTTCAGAGTTCAGTTAATACTTATTTGGACCTGGCAATCATGGAATACACACTCAAGCTTGATCTCGCATACTTTGAAGACCCGACAATGTCAGATATCATTCGCGAGGCAGACCAAATAGGAGGTTACTATCCAGTCGCAACACTTCGGAGTATTCTCGGCGCTTTCCAGCAGATGATCGTTTTCCTCTCCATGAGCGCCCTGCTTTTCAATAATTCTAAGTGGCCTGTCATCGTGCCCGTCGCGCTCCTAAATCCGGCCTTGTCCTTCTTCATCGGCCTGCAGCTTAGCTTCGCCAGCTACCGGCGCTTCACGCAAGACCGCACCCCACGCCGGATGATGCATTATATCACTGACCTAATCACCAGCGAATCCGCGCAGAAGGAGCTCAAGCTGTTCGACGTCGGTCGTCACTTCATCGAAATCTATAAGCAGGCGCACATGAAGATCAAAGACAACGGCCAAATGGACAAGCTCATTGAACAGGTGGTCTGGATTGTGCTCAACACATTTAGCAATCTGACGCAGTCGTACGTGTATTACATCGTCGCCGTGCAAGCCATCCATGAGAAGATTTCCGTAGGCGACTTGACCCGTTACGCTACCGCCACCACACGATTTGGAACCAGCTTCCGGGGCATCCTTAGCGAAATTAGTTCCGTGTACGATCGCTGCCTAAGACTCAAAGTCGTGTTCGACTTTTTCGATCTCAAGCCTCAAATCTCGTACCCCGAAGAAGGTGTCAAGTATCAGGAGACCGAGAATGCCATGGTTCTTGCAGACGCTGCAGAGCATAAAATATTGAGCATCAATCAGGATTTGCTATACGACAAGAATCCTCAGTCGCAAGCCTCGTCTTCTTTCGAGGTATGTCCTGACATATCATATGGTATTGTCACGACTGGCAGCACCTCGATCAATCGCTCCCCCGGTGGGCAACATGGTATGAAGATCGAGTTCCGCAACGTTTCGTTCAAGTACCCCGGCAAAAAAGAATACTGCCTTAAGGGCATCAACTTTGTGATAGAGCCAGGAGAGATCATTGCCCTTGTCGGCTACAATGGTGCCGGCAAGACAACCCTCGTCAAACTCATGATGCGCCTCTACGCCCCCGACTCAGGCGACATCCTGATCAATAATCGCAACATCAAGGACTTTGACCTCCCGGACCTCCGCTCTCACGTGTCCATCATCTTTCAGGACTTCAACCGCTACGAAATGAAAGTCGCTGAAAACATTGGCATTGGCTCTATCCCTCATATGCACGAAGACTCCGCTATCCAGACTGCCGCCACTAAGAGCGGTGCCGACGAGGTGGTCGCCAAGCTTTCCGGCCAATACGATCACCAACTGGGGCGCCGGTTCCATGAAGAGGGAGCCGAGCTTAGTGGTGGCGAGTGGCAGAAGGTTGCGCTTTCGCGCGCGTTCATGCGCGACGCAGAAGCCCGTCTGCTTGTCTTGGATGAGCCAACAAGCGCACTAGACGCACGCGCAGAGCACGAAGTGTTTGCAAAGATCAGAGCACTGTCATCCGGTAAGACAGCCATCTTTATATCACATCGGTTTTCCACTGTCAGAAACGCGGATCGGATTCTGGTGATCGAGGAAGGCGTGATCAGGGAGAACGGCTCTCATGACGAGCTGCTGGAGCTTGACGGGAGGTATGCTGAATTGTTCAATTTGCAAGCGGAAGCGTACAAGTGAGGATCGAAAAGGTTTGATAATGACAGAGGTATATTCCTGCCGCGTGCTGGTATAAAATTTTTTTATAATTCCGCATTCGTATTTTGAGGTAAACATCTTACATTAAATATAATATTGTACATACCATTCTCTTGTCAACACTTGTATACTCGAATAAAATTTGCAAAAAAGCCAGTATCCTGGTTAGCCTTATTCACATGTGCCCGATAAAACCTAATGCATCTGATTTGCATACTTGTTTGTTTATTTTAAAACTTAACTACTCTTCAGCGCCCAAGCAACGTGGGATGGGAGTGAACTAGGTGACGTCACACAATTCTACTTAAGCGTACTGGAAACACGACCCGAACAATTGGACAATTGGAACTGGGACCTATTTTACATGATTTGCCTGAACTGGACAACAAGCATTAATTATTTGATAATATGACGTAGAATTTTGAATCTTGACGCTCACTAATGCTTACGAGAATTACTAACAAGGCAGGTCAACAATTTCTTATGGAGGATACGAAAAGGTATGTAATTATTCCATCTTGGCGCAAAAGAGTTTTTTTTTTTTTTTTTTTTTTTTTTTTTTGTATATAATTAATTAAATACAGCCGACAAAATGAAGCAGAAATATGGTATTTACTTCATAGTTTTAATAACCTTTGTATAAATCAAAATATTAGTTAGTTTTTGTAAAGTAATATGAAGAGAGTGAGTTTCTTATTTTAAATGTCTGGTCAGTGTATAGGAAACATTGTTTCCTTGTGTTATTCTCTATTCATTTTTACATAACTTGAAAAGATAAAATATTGATAAAATATTGAAAAGCCAACGACTTCCACCAGGAGAATGCATGTCATAATACCCCAGGCGCAATTGGTGTAATACAGCTTCTTTTTATTAGTCATATTGATTTTTGTTGCATATTCATATTTAATTCCATTTTCAAAGGTATACCTGATTATGGCGTCAGACCTTGTAGAACATTAATATGGAACAAATCAATGTGCTGAAATGCTATTTAGACATTGTTTCGGAGGTTTTCGGAACTTCATAGAGAGACCCAGTGGATCTTTCCCAAACATAGTTTAGCGAAGCTGCTTAAAGAACAAGGGACGCGTTTCCTTCTCCACCAGTTATTATTAAATTCGTGATATTATTTTCTTCCTTCTTCTTGATAAGTATCGGTACGAGACTGATTCCACTCAAGTTGTGCTTCGTGAGGCATAAACTAAAGTTAATTTGTTTCGAAAGAATGCAAAACAATAGCACAATTCACACGAAAAGCTTACAAAGAAGGAGAAGCGGAATATCTATCCGTGTGTGAAACTTTAGAACAACAGTGGCGAAATTTATTTGACGAATCGATACCCTGGATGAAGAAAGACTCAGTTTCTCGTGAATGGCATCTGATAAAGGACGTCATTTGCATACATTCATCGCCTTTTTTTTTTTTTTTTTTTTCTTCCTTCCCAAAATGTGCCATAGTGTAGCGCTGATGGTCGCATTAAATTAAACGAATGAAGTTTCCCCGGTATTTTGTAAAATCGTACTAGTGATATTTTACCAAAATAGTGTCTTCCACCAATTAAATACATCACGTCGTCGCATATCAATTCAGTAACTAAAAAAGAAAATGAAATGTAGAGTAGATCTTCTAACATAATATATTTATAATTAGTAGAGGCGATAATCGTAGGATTTACACAACTTTACTTTTTTTTTTCAAATCAGCTAACTTTTCTTTTATTAAGTAGTAAACTTTTTTTTTTTAAATTTTTTATCTCATAATCATAATATCATGTTAATATATGTCTAAAATGTACAATCGGTGAAAAAAAAAACCCCAATTAAGATTATAAGAACTACGTTACATAAGCTCATATGTTATTGTATAAAGTTATATGAAAGTTATAACATAATTAGATATAATTCATCTATAATAGCTAAGCAGCTCTTTATAAGTCAATCTATTCTACTTGCCTATGCGGATTCTTTCTCCGAACCTTCGCTCACCGGCGCCGTTGGCATCTAACAATAGATAGTTATACCAATTAGTTGGCTATAGTTGGCTGACTCAATCCGTCCAACGCTTATGCGATATACAACATTTATTCTCGATTGGCTCGTCTAAAAACTTCTGCGACCAGCGAGGTGAAACAAACAAATTCTTATTATCATCATATCAGACGAATTTATTCCCACTAAAAAAATAAAAATAAACTAAAATTATGTATTGCTGAACTGGAGCGTACAAATTTGGAAAGCGTGCTAATAGAAGGAATGACCTTTCTTTGTGAGAGTTTTCGTTGCTTTAGTGTGATATCTTGATCAACGATTGAAGGTAGCTATATAGAAAATCCTTAATATAATTCAATAGCTCTTTTCTGATAGTCTTCACGTCTAAAGGTTTTATTATAATTATATATATATATTATATTGAAAAAAGCTATAAAAAGAAAGGGAGACAATTACCATTTAAAGTAGGAAAACAAGAACAGCAACACAGTTTTCGAAAGCGAAAGCTAGCGCCATGTTTAGAGAATATAATGTCACGAAGCAGAGTAATAGGGGTTGACGGGTAGGGGTGGTGAAACGTGGCGCTTTGGGGAACTTGATCTTCGGCAAGTCCTGAACTTTAAGCTAATTCGGCTTGCTGCGCCTTCCCACATGGTCGGATACCGGATGGCACACCCGCTGGGCGGACAAAGTAATAAAAAGGGATCATCTCCTTAATTTCCTCGTTCGCCATCAACACTTACCATCCATCCTACTTACCATGTCCGACTTCATTGCTGATCTCGACACGCTTCCGAGCCTCACCAATCCAACCATTCTCGACCCTGCTTCGGGCGACGAGATCCGGGCACATCTGGCCGAGCACGGCTATGCGTTAGTCAAGGCGATGGAGCCCGAGGAGGCGCGCGCCCTCTGTTCTGGGTTCTGGGACTGGCTCGAGGATCTTGACAAGGGCGTGAAGCGCGACGACCCTAGCACATGGGACCCGAGTGGCCCATGGCCATCTCAGGTGAAAGGCATTATCGGAGACTGCGGGATTGGGCAGGCGACGTTCATGTGGAAGTGCCGGACAGCTCCGGGGGTGTTGAGGGGCTTTCGCGAGGTTTGGAAAGCGGAGAGGGATGAGGACCTGATCACATCATTTGATGGAGCGGGGATGTACCCGGTGGGAACGGATCCGTTGGGCGAGAATCAGGATGACAATAAAGAAAAGACGACACCTTCACACTTTGCAGCAGAAGGGAGCTACATGCTATGGCCGCATCGAGACCAGGCGTCGAACGAGGGATCGATGATTTGCGTACAAGGGGTGGTGAACCTTACTTCGAACGAGGGTAAACATGACGGCGGGCTTGTGATGTGGCCCGGGTCGCATTTGATTGACTGGGCAAATAAGTATCAGAAGGTGTCTCGCAGTTCCTTTTTCATGGTTCCAAGCGGTGAGTGTAGTAGTTAATTGACGCAAGAATACCAAGGTTAACCGGAATTTATGCTAAAGTCTCAAACCTCAACGCAATCTCAACATCCAGGTATCCCTGAGATAACCCCCTCCAATTCCGTGACCCTGCGTGCTCCTGCCGGCACCCTGATGCTCTGGGACTCGCGTACAATTCACTGTAACCGCCCGCCGACGCCACAGGGCAGAACGCGCGCGGTGGCGTACGTGTGCATGTTTAAGCGCGATAGAGCCACACCGGCGATTCTCCAGGAGCGCTGCGAGTACTACGAGACTTGGCGCACGACGACACACTGGCCAACGCCCGTTACTGCCCACCCCGAAGCTACGATAGTGAAGCAGAAAGGCGAGAGACCGTATGGGAAGAAGGATAAGTTGGTGAGAAGTTTGGTAGGGTATAGTGATGAAGGAAGAAGTCGCATTACAAATGTGCTTCAAGGGTTCGCGAATATGTTCAATGCCAGCTAGATCTTAGTATACATTAAATCGTTTAGATAGATAATAAGGACAATAGTATAGTACACTTTAGTAATGTTTATAACTCCAAGCGCAACCGCTTAGCAAAAGCCTATGTGACTAACAATCCATGGCAAGCACTACTGTAGCGTCGCAAAGGAGGCCCTCCTTCCATTTCTGTTTATTTATTTATTTATTATTTTTGATCAAATTCTTGTGTGCTTATTATTAAAAATAAATAGCAAGAGAGCTACATTATTGGAACCTCACAGGTCTTGAATGCCATGTGGTAGAGGATACTAAAATGGCGGAATGGTAAATTGGTAACCCTTTTTTGTTCACCACTTTTGGTGCTACCCTAGTACAGTATACTTTCTGTATATAACCCCCCATATTTTTAGTATACCATAGGACCGTAGGGGGTGGGTTCTATGCGAGGGGGGAATTTTTACGTAACTTCTGATAGGGGCTCCATGTTCTATTTGGGAGGTGGGCGTTATACAGTGACTCGGACAAATGCCATTCAGTTGCATCATTTATGTATTTTGGTTATGTATTTTGAGGGAAGTATATAATTAATTATATAATTATATACGGAGTTATTTTATAATTTTACGTAAAAAAAAAATAAATTTGAATAAGGGTGACACGTGATCCTGACTCCCGTCGCGTCTCTAGAGAAGATCTCGACATGAACAACCCTGCTCAAGACAAACCCTCTGCAAGCGCAAACGCACTCACACCAGCACCCGCCTTTCTCTCGTCCACCCAAACCTCCTTCCGTGCAATTATTTACCTCGCTACCCTCTCCCGTGTTCTCACTTGGCTCCTTGCCTACCTGTCCAACCTCTTTGTGGACGACTACGATTCTGCCTCTGACACCATCCTCCAGCCATTATCCTCGTCCCCGTTGCTCAATCACTTAGCGAGACCCGCCCTCGCCGTCTTTTTGCGTTGGGATGCGTTCTATTTTCTTCACATTGCCGAGCAGGGATACATTTACGAGCAGGAGCATGCGTTCTTCCCGCTTGTGCCTCTGATGGCGAGGGCGGTCGCACGAACGGGTAGGTTTGAACCAAGAGACAGGAGGGCCCCATCGCGTAATTCCGAATAACTGTGGACACTATTTTACGCAGTACTGCAACCCGTGGTCTGGGTCTTGGGTGACAGATGCGCGATTGTTATCGCCGGCACGCTCATATCGAACATTTCTTTCATCCTCGCCGCGGGAGAGTTATACCGGTAAACGTGGCCTCTCAACTGTTCCACAACTATCGTTATCATACTACCAACTCAACACTGTCACCTTCATCTCGCCAGCCTCACGCGTGCCGTCTTCCCGGAGCAACCACGTCTCGCCTTCCTTACGGGGCTTGCCTACATCTTCACTCCGAGCAGCATGTTCATGTCTGCTTTCTATACCGAGTCACTATTCGCACTGCTGAGTTTCTGGGGCATGCGGGAGTGGGCAGACGGGAGGAACTGGAGCGCGGCGGTGGCATGGGCGACGGCGGGCGGTGTGAGGTCTAACGCTCTGGTATATGCTGGGTTCTTTGTGTGGAAGGAAGTGGTGATTGGGATAAAGGAAGGAAAATGGAAGGATATTAAAGTAAGTACGAGGTTCTGAATGTACCTTGTAGTTTTTATTTTTATTTTTATTTTATTTTATTTTGCGGATTTCATGAGTGATTTTGGTCGTTGTCAAGGGCTTGATATGTTTTATAATTGCAGGATGTAGCATATCGCCTCTTTACAACTATAGGATGTAGTCTGGTGGTCTTGTCTGGCTTTGCTGTGTTTCAATGGTATGGATATCAACAGTATTGCATCAAATTTACACCACCGAGACCGTGGTGCGGAGCGACGATACCCATGTTGTATGGCTTCGTACAGAGGGAATACTGGTAAGTAAACTGGAGTATCAACCGCGCTTGCGCGTTGTACACCGTCTCATTGATATCTCTTCTCTCACTCCCAATCAGGAATAACGGCTTTCTTTGCTATTACGAAATCAAGCAAATCCCCAACTTCCTTTTTGCCGCCCCCATGATTGCGCTCTCGTGCGCTGCCATCTCTTCCTATGCGCGGTACGACTGGTCGCGCTTCCTGTCGTTGGGTTTCCGTTCCCGCCCAGACCCGGCCGCTAGCACGTCCGCTTACCACGTCAACGCGCGGCTCCTCCCGTTTGTCTACCTTTGGCTCGTACTGCTTGCGTACTGCACCACGAGCATGCACGTCCAGGTTGTCACGAGATTTTTCTCGTCCGTGCCCGGGGTATATTGGTTTGTGGCGGAAGCATGGAGTAGAAAGGATGGACAGGATATGTGGGTGGGGAAGGCAGTAACGAGATATTTCGTGTTGTATGGAATGGTGGGTGTGGTGCTGTTTGCAAATTTCTTTCCGCCAGCGTAGATAGTAGTTCCTGATGGTGGCGGTTGAAGGTACTGGAATAGATAAAGAGGAAATGCAAGAAAGACGCGATATAGATTTTCCAATTTCCAGACTTGGCGTATTGAGCAAGGGCTGAACCCGTGACTGGCAGGACGCCCAGAAACTTCCGAACTAAACCGCTAAGCCCAACCCGTGTCACTTCTTTCTACTTTGTCGTTTTCCATCCATCCATGTCCGCCATCGCTCAAAAGAAACAAGAAGAAAAAAACCAAAAGTAAGAGCATGAAGATCATGTACTACACCATTGCTCTTGAAAAGGCCCGAGATTCTCAATCAAACCGTTTTCCGTTGAACTGACTGTGGCTTGTCTTTGGATTGCTTCGCCCAGGATCATTCGGGATCTACTTAAACTTCCCGAGAATAGGAAATGCTTCGACTGCCCTACAAAGGTATATATATACCTAGATGCTTTGCTTTGCAGCCTGAGCGTCCAGTGTCAGTTTGTCGGTCACATGTTTTACAACTACGATCCGCGAATTCTAAAAGCCGAATAGTGCAGTTGATCTAAAATCTTGTCCTCACAATTCCCTCTCTCTTGCTTTTGTATCATTAAAGGCTCCGTTCTACGTCAACCTCAACATTCAAACTTTCATCTGTGCCAAATGTTCCGGCCTTGTGTACGTATCCTACTGTCCCTTTCTTCCCTCCCCTTTCCTTCTTCTTACCTCTCGCTTCTTACTCATCCTACCTCTCTCCTTAGACGTGAGATCGGCCACCGTATCAAATCGATCTCGGCATCCATATTCACGCCAGCGGAAATCGCGGCGTTGCAGGTCGGTGGTAATGGTGTGGCCGCGCAGATTTGGCTGGCTCGTTACCACGCCACGGGCTCCGAACCCGAACACGAGGACGAGTTGCGCGACTTTATACGCCAAAAGTACGTGGAAAGGAAGTGGATTGACGAGGTCGCACTGAGGGAACATTTCTCGAAGGTTGCTATCATTGCGAAGGCTGAGGTGGGTGGACTTCTCTTAAATGATTTGGTTGTGATGTGTGATGAATATTTCAATTGGGTTGGATGGGACGGTAGGATAGAGATAATAAAAAGAGAAAATGGCATCCTTTGTCGAGTTATGGTATGGGTTGAGGTACGCGAGCTTCATGGTATAAGGCAAATAAGGGAGGAGGTGACGGCTAATAAAATGGGGCCAGAGGCCCACCCTCTCCCATATATACGAATTGCCAGTCTCGCCTTCAATCTCCACACCTATTAATCATTAAGATTCCACTATCCATCTTACACACCCGTTATCGTTACAGAACGGCACGCTCCCTAAACTTCCGTCCGCCCCCTTAAATCCATTAGCGGCCTACACGGCGCAACAGCAGGCCGAGTATCAGAGTAAACACTTCCCAGTCGATGGGTCCGTGTCACCGCCCCCATCAAATCAGCCGGCGGCGAACCAATACATCCCAACATTAGGCGGACTGCCATCCACGACGGCGAACAGGGCGGTCAATCTATTGGGGGATGGGGTGAGTTGAGAGGTGGGAATGAAATGTTTTGGAGAGCGGGTGGTGAGACGAAGGACTCGGAACAGATAAAATTATTTGGAGGCAAGGGAGTAAATGATATTGGTCAACAGATTGCGGGCTTTCGAATACTTTATCCATTCCCTTACCCACACTAAAACATGCGCACCCTCATATATCTTATGTTTACCATTGCCATAGATCTCAAATCCTGCGTCGCCTACTGCCTCCGGTATGCATAGTGATCAAAACTCATGCTTGGTCATCAACACGCATGTTTCATCTCAATGTGATTCTTATGAACCTGTTGATTTCTCATTCCCTTAACGTTGTTCTCCACCAGATTTCAACTCTTCGCGCCGTATTTCTGGACAAGTCACCTCCCCTGTGATGTTACCCACCTCGACCACCTTTCCTTCCCCCCCAACCCAGCAACGACAAGCCTACCAACAATACTCACCACTCCAACAACCACTCCAACAACCACTCCAGCAACCACTCCAGCAACCACCCCAGCCCCGTCCAAACTCGATACCACTCCAACCCGCTGCCAAGCCTGCCCAGAGTGTCTTTTCCGAGCTCGCTCAGCTCCAGCAACCTCAGCAACAGCTTCCTCAATACAGCGGCGGTATCCTAAAGCCCAGCTCTAGCACCGGCACAAAGGTCAGCGCGACAACTTCGGCGGCGTCCCCCAACTCCAACACCGCAAAGCGCACCACGCTCCCGGCCTCGTCTTCAACCGGGACACAGGATGACCTTTATGCCGCGCTGCGGAGTTTGGACACGGAGCAGCAGCTCCGCACAGCCGCTCAGCAGCAGCGTGAGCAGAACGCGGTGCTCCAAAGGCAGCAGGCTCAGCAGGCTCAGCAGGCTCAGCAGGCTCAGGCCGCGCAACAAGCTCAGCGGGCTCAGGCTGCGCAACAGACTCAGTTCTCACCCCAGGCTCAGTTCGTACCCCAGGCCCAGTTCTCACCCCAGGCCCAGTTCTCACCCCAGGCCCAGTTCTCACCCCAGGCCCAGTTTGTGCAATTTCAGCAGCCCGTCGTCGTCTCCATGCCAGCCGGGTACGGCGGTATGGTCATGGCGGCGCCGGTCGGCGCTGGTGGGTACGCAGTGCCGACACAGCAGGGGTTCGTGGGCATTCCTGTCACTTATGGCGGGTTCGTGGGGGGGCCGCAAATGGGAGTGATGCCACAGCAGCAACAGTTTGGACAGCAAGGTGGGTATGAAGAAGGGTTTGGTTTTCAACATGTTTACTTTTGGCAGGGTGTTGGGTTTTTTCTCTGTGGGTTTGGAGACGGACGATGAGATTGTGTCAAATGTTTCGTCAGCTAATCTTTATATCTTTGCTCCATTGGTCCTTTCTCTCTCGTCCATATCAGCCGCCTACGCAACACATCAGTCGCCACAAGCTGGCTTCCAGACGCTGCCGCAGTCCGTCTCGTCAGCCTTTTCATCGCTGGACGCTCTGGACCCACTTGGCAAGAACAAGCGCACCTAGCCGTTCGCTCTCTCAAGCTTGGGGGTTTCGGGGTCGATGTGGGCAGAGTTGTAATACCTAAGGGTAAAGGCAAAGAATGTCGGTGTGGATGTAGCAAAATTGTTGGGCTGTGTATGCGCGTCATTTACAAACCACGGTTGCGAAATTGCATGGACAGATTATCATAAACCACCTTAATATATCGCTTTCCTTCATTATATAAATTGTTAGTCGGAAGTAGATTTTTTTTTCCCTTTGTTACTGTTACACCCTTTAATCTGCGTCAACATCGAACACAAGTTAGTCATGTACTATATGTATGTACTGCACCATCAACTTTGAACTATTATCTTGGTTAAGAGTCATTCATCCAAGCGTTGTTGCTGTCTCTGCTACGTTGCCTGGCAATTACCACTTGATTGATATAACAAAAATGACAAAATGCACCATTCGAATAAGAAATAAGCTGTAAATAGGACTGTTGAACTGTCGAGCGCGTTGTGCGACGCGTCTCCAACGACAGACAGACACAATGTTCAAATCCACGACTTTCCGTCTCAACTTTGGCCCAGACTACGACCCGCACAAGTACAGGTTGATTGAACTGCCAAAGGGTCTAGATGCTCTCCTCGAAGACCCAAATAACGTTGGGTATTTACGTGCCTCCTTACGTCCTGAACCTTCTTCATTGTCCACACCCTTCCATACTCACCACTGCCGCCCTTCTCCTCAATCCGCAGGCTATGCATCAAGGGGCTTCCAGACGACGACGCTGTCCTCTGCACCTCCGAATCCACCTTTGCTATCCGTGAAGTCCAGCTGTCGAATTCTCTTCTCCTCATCTCTCCGATGCTCACTGAAGAGGAGGACGATCCCGCCGTTCCAGAGATTTGGTCCGTGCAAGACAACCTCTCTTCGATAGTTGAGCTTACGCCTTGTCTTCCTCGACTCGAGCGTTTGAATGATCTGCTGGGCACAAGTATGTACGCCGGGCCGGAGGCTGAGTCACAGCACTCACAGGTACGCGCGTGCAAAGCACGGATGTCCAGTCTTTGATCTGCCTTTACGGAAATCCGTCTAATTCATGATGTATGTATTCAGACCGAACTCTACACGTTGGAAGATCTTCAAACTCTGGTGCAGGCCAGCGACACCGAGCTCCGAATGGGATTGCGCGACCGGAATGCCATACTCATCGGTGGTATGCAACTCAATCAGTCGATTGTTCTTTTAATTTATTTACACCTTCATCTCACCTTTCTACTCCCAATCACGTCCTACCTTCCAGACTACTATCGTCTCATCCAACCTGCCTATCTGCACACCGTCCTCGACACCCTGATTACATCCGCCACGGCGGAGGACATGCCGTTCGACGCTCTTCGATTGGGTGACTGTGCACAGAGCCTGCAGGAACACGGCATTTCGCGTGAGATTGTTCGTCATTGTTTGAGGTCGTTCTCTGAGACGCGTGATAAAGGAAAGGTGGATGAGAGAGTGGATGAGGAAGGAGATGATGATGAAGGTGCGTTGTTCTATGCGGTATTAATGATTATGATTCATATATATATATATAAATGTGTGTGTGTGTTAGCGTAACAACATGATGCTCACATCTTCTATATACCTCTAACCTTGTCTGTTAATCACAAAGTATATACCCTTTCCGAAACCAAGGTTTGCCGATTCCTCGGCCTGCGGCTTCTTAACGCCGAACGGGTAACGTACCGAATCGTTGTAGAAGGATACTTTTCTGCAAAAATGATGGGCGATTCTTATCACTCTCCCCCCCTCGAAATAATAATGAATGAATGAATGAATGAATGAATGAATGCGTAATAACTATAGGGGAAATCATGGAACCTGCAAGAATTTATGATCCTGTGGGAAAGCGTAGTACCTGATCAGTTCAGGGTGTCTCTGGATATACTAAAGGTAGGTATTTGGACGTAGTTTAACGCATTACAAATATCTAAGCGAGTGATTCTTAGTCGCAGTTCTTCTCTCCACAATCTCACACGCTGGCAGGGCTACCATCTCCTCGCCCCTCTTCCTACCGACCCTACGAACCTGCATGCCCGTCTCATCACCTACTTCTCGCACACCGACCTTCCGCTCGATCCGGCCCGCCGCTTCGCCGAGCTCTTCGCAGTACGCAGACGCTGGACCGCCGATGAGATCGAGCCCTACGTGGCCGACCTAGTTTTCGATAAGAAGAGGCTCGACGCCGTTCTTCTCAAGCATACAAGGTCCACGAAGGAGAAGGAGATGGACGGACAGATGGTGACGGTGTATACCGCGAGGACCAAGTAGGAATAGGGATATACGGAGAGTGCTCCTGTGAATTGAATTGGCATCATTCGTGCTTTTTGTTGCAAACATTGCTCTTTGGAGACAAGCCTTAGCAAAGCATGTAAATAGACTAATGGCCTACTGGGGGCGGGCGGATCCCAGTCAATAATTATCCCGTAGAAACTTTAGTCGCGACAAAGTTAGTTTTCAATGTGTTTTACTGTGCCAAAGAACAAGATATGTTACATGGGGAGAATTAAGAAACAAAGTTCACCAACAAAAAAAAAAAAAAAAAAAAAAAAAAAAAAAAAAAAAAAAAAAAAAAAAAAAAAAAAAAAAAAAAAAAAAAAAAAGAAAGAAAAAGATGAAAATGCTATTCCCAATTGTAAAACACATTGAAAATAAAGCCATTATGCAAAATAAAACAAAGTTCGATTGCAAAAGCCTTATAAATACAAGAATCACGTTTCTGCCCTTCACGCCAAATGAAACGCGTAACTCGTCACAATTCCCAGCCTCTCTGCCGAGAAGTTCAATGCCAGTCTTGTAAACTTCAGCGCGACCAATGGTTCCTCCTTACCCATCTTCTCAAATACCTCCCGATCTAACCGCCACAAGACACTCGACTTCTCGCTCGTCACCGTAGAGGACCTCGACTTACCCGTAAATAGTCCCAATTCACCCACCAGCGTGCCGGGCAGGATGCTCTCGATGGATGTAGCACGTGTTGTCGCCGCCACCGCCCTGGGGCTCTTCCGTGCCAGTGCCATCCTGCTCGTGCCGACTCCCAACCCCTCCAACCCCTCCTCTTCATCTTTGTCGTCATCATCTTCGCGGAACTCGACCACGCTACGCAACAAACCCTGTTCGACGAGGTAGAGGCAGTCAACGTCGTTACCCTGTTGCCAGAGCGTCGTGCCGGCCCCGACCTCGTGGCGGGTGAAAAAGGAGCCGAGATGGAAGTAGAAGTCTTGGTCGGGAGCAATATCATCGATTTTCGTTGTTGAGGCGATTTCGCCAAAGATTTGGAGAAGGAGAGCGAGGGGTTGGGCAAGATTGGTGCCGATTTGAAAAGTGGAAGGCTCTGTATGTTGAAAATGAATATACGATTCGGCACTCAGACGTCCAGTCTTAATTGCATTCAACCAATAAATTTAAGGCACAGCCAAGCTCAAGCATCAAGTTATCAACACTCACCTTGCAAAACGTTCTTCACAGCCTGATGGAGCTTGTCTCTCCTCGGTGAAGAGGGGGGTACCGATAAATCCGATCCGATGGCAGGATCATTTCGTTTAGCAGGTTCAGGTTTAGCTGTTAGACACAAAAGGGATTGAGACCGTCAATAAATATGAACTGAATCACCAATCTCGCAGTCTTTAATCAATCAATTCCAGTTTGAAAAATCTAGTTTTTGACCTACCCGCGTTCTTCCTCTGCTGTTTCGCCAAAGTCGCCTGCCTTGTATAGTACGCCTGTAAAAGCACATTCTCGCACCACTCTAAAGCCTCATTTAGCGTCTCAAAGGACCTCAAGAAGTCGTCCACACCTTCCTCAGCCCACACCCCGGCACTCCTCAGCGCGCGGCCCTCATCCGAGTCGCTCCTCACGCCGCACAGTATTAAATACACTTCGCGAGTGCGCAGCACGCGTTTCACACGAATAAAGGCTTCCGCGGCAGAGAAATCAATTCCCTGAACGAGGGCGAGGTCAAGAATGAGAAATCGGATCGGTTGCGCATCCCACCGGCGGCGGTCGAGCAGGCCGCGGATTGCCTTCTCGACCTGGCCAATAGTGCCAAAGAAGAGATAGCCTTGTAGGCGCATGACAAGGATTTGCTGAGCAACCTGTGCGAGAAACTTCTGCTGACGGTAAAAGCGGCGGACGGTAGAACGGGCCGAAGTGCCGGTGTAGATGGCACGAATGGCGGTGCCGCGCTTGGAGTTCTGCACGACGAAAAAGACACAGGCCATGATGATGCCAAGAAGGATGCCCTCAACAAAGCCGAGGGCGGCCATGAGGACGACGATGGCGACGATGGTAATGTATTCTAGGTAGTGGACGATGCCCCAGGTGTCGACCAGGGCCTCTCTTAGGAGATCAAGGCCGAGGTGAAAAATCAGCGCGCCGACGACCATGACGGGAATATAACCGACGATCCAGGGGCCGATCATTAGGATGATGAGTGTGCCGATCGCGAGCATCGTACCAGCGACGCGGCTGTCACCACCAGATTTAATGAAGAGGAGAGAATTGGTATATACAAGATAGTCTGAAAGTGAGACGCCAGAGGAAGGCATTAATGAATTTTTTGAATCGTTCAATCAATGCAACGTCGACCAAGATTGAAAACAAGCAGGAAAAGGAAAAAAAAAAAAAAAAAAAAAAAAAAAAAAAAAAAAAAAAAAAAAAAAAAAAAAAAAAAGTACTTTGCACCGATCCTGCCAAACCCGACAAAATATTCGATACGCCATGCGCGACCAACTCGCGGTTTGTATCGACATCGTCTTGGTTCGTCGATACGCCCAGCGCAGGAACGTTGATCGGGACATGTAAAATGCCTAAGCCGGAAAACACCACAAATTGTTAATCACAATGCGAAACAAATAAGATGAACCAACAAAAACAACTATACGTCAACCAACCGAAAAACGTAAGTGCAAACATGGCTGGTATGGTCTCAGCAACGGCCGCCCAGTTTACTGCTGTAAAATCTGTTGAGTGTGAAGAATAGTTGAAGCTTGCTTAATAACTTTTACTCCACAATTGCCGATTCAAATAAATGAAGACTGCCCCTTTTCGTCCATTCTCTGCATACTCACCAAAATACGTATAGAACCTCCACCACGGCGCATTTCCCTCTGGCATAGGGAACACCCATCCATCTTCTCTCAGCTTTTCAATGTTCCACCTGCCGATTGCGACGACGATTGCGAACACGGCGGGTACAGCCATGAAGAAAAGGGGCACGAAAAGTGGGTGGGTAATACGCTTCTGCAAGAGACGTAGCAGGAGTGCGACGCCCAGCGCCGAGGTCCAAAGCGAGAGCTTGTGCATATCAAAGAAGAGGGTCTTGAATGTGTCAAGGTTATAGGTAATTTGCGTCTCAAGACGTGCCGAGACCTCGATGGCCGTCATGACGAGAAACCAGCCAACGCCGCCTGATGGTAAACATGAAAGGAGCATTAATTCCATTTATTTTAGACGAGAGGTTAATTGAACAACGCTAATGAGGAATCGCTGCTGAGAACAAGTTACCATAAATAATTGAATGGAAATAGTCGATTTCAAACAGATACTTACCAATGCAACCGACTAGAATGTGCCTCGGGAAGAACCCAATCAAGGATCCAAGCTACCATTGCGATAAAAACAAGCCAGCAACCAGGGTGAACAAATCTCATAATCTTAGTTCTCGATACCGAATCTCCACAGTAATGTCCAACCAAATATCCAGACATCACGTAATATCTACCTTGAACACGCCCAGTAATATAAACACCACGCCCGTTAACACCGTACTGATGGCGAACGCAACGATTGTCGTAGCGATCACTTCGTGCGCTTTGTCCTCGCCAATGTAGGAGAGTATGCGTTCGGCCCTGAGGAGGATTAACAGAAAGTTACGTTTTATTTACGATCTGCGGGATTGGAGATGAACAATGTAAACTGAAGAGGAACTCACATGATGTGGAGGAAAGGTACAACTGGGAAAAAGAGGTTGAAAATTAGTTGATATGATGCCAAAGCATACGACCAAGAAAATGAAATAAAATAAAATGCTTCTTAGCCAATAAATCTCATTTTCGTTTGAAAAATTCCTCATGTACCCTAGTGGGTTCAGAAAACCTCTGGCGTAAAGCCAGATCCTACGAACTGCCCAACAGATTCAATACGAGATCAAACCCACCTTCAATCATCATGCTTCCATTTCCACCTTTAAAAATGCTCCCACCCAAAGAGTACACCAGTTGCGAAGCGATAGTACTAAAAAAAAAAAAAAAAAAGAATTAACTTGTCAGATAAATACTAACAATAAAATACTAATAATAAATAAATAAAATAAAATACGAGTGCAATGAAGCCAATGGTCGTCGCTATCAAGACAAGACAAGCCATTCTCTACAAAGTCTCATCGTAATAAATCTGTGGAGCCAGGATACTGGAAACAGAGCAGTGCACGCTCTTCAATTCTCCATGCTACCTTACAAAGCTTACCTAACAAAAAACATTGAAATTCCGTCCGGACCAAATGAGGCAAATATGGGAATGTTGAGCGGAAAGGTAATCATGCCTTATAAAATGAAGATAGAATAACACCAATTCGTAATCAGTGTCAAAAATCAAGCTAAAAATTACGTCACCTTCCCTAATTTGCTACTCAAGTGAATCTCACCATACATCCAGCATACATACCATACGAGATCGCGTCTAACAAGTTCAATAGCAGTCCCAATACTACGGCCGGCAAATAGCCAATAGGTTTGATCACGACTTCCCTCATCATCTCCTTGGCTGACCAAACGTGCCACGCGTACCGCTTATCGGCTCCTTCTCCCCCGTTCACGTTCCTCCTCGCCAGTTGGATGATCTCGTTCTCTTCGGGACCCTCTATCTCCGTGGCGCCGTAGTCCCTGCTCTCGGCCCTGTTTGTCGTGCCCGGTAGCAGCGGCAGCCGCTCGAACAGGTCGCGCCAGGATCCGCGGTGCGAAGTCATGGAGGCGGCGTCATCGGTAAAATCAGGGGGATCCATGTCCGATTCGGCCTCCGTGGAGATGGCCGGAGAAGTAGGGCGTTCAGAGGGGACCTGCAGCTGCTGGGAAGGCGGGCGGCGCGAGGTGGGAATGAGAGGTGAAAACTCGGTAGGAAAAGAGGGAATCGGAGAGAGGGGATCGTTGTTGGCTGGGTGGCGGTCTTGCGATATGCGATTGGTGGAACGCGTCGAACGATTCGAGCGGTTTGAGCTCGAAGGACGCGGCGAAGGACGCGGAGTGAGATCGAAGGGCGGGGGGTTGCGGGGTGCAAGCCGCTGGGCTTCTCGAAGGAGGAGGGAAAGGTTGCTCTGCCGGGCGGAGGTGGCAACGTAGGCTTCGGGTTCTTGGCGCACGAAGGAAGAGTCAGAGGGCTCGAGCTCGGTTGGGTCCGGCGGGTTTTGGTCGGCCATAGCGAGGCTGGAGAGGGCGAGGGTCTGTTCGCGAATCGCTTCTATTGAAGCTGAGTAGTGCGGGTTGATTTCTGTTTTTTTTTTAAAAAAAAAAAAAAGGAATAAAAAGAGCCGCCGCCAGCAACGCCTCTGATCAGCCAAAGATTTTAAAGGAATGGGCATGATCCAACAGTGTCCGATACATGTCTTCCTATGAACGCCTTACCGTCAGTATGGCCGTGGGAAGAGAAGTAGGAACGGGAAGGCATCTCGCTCCAGCTCCCACGAACCTCGTCACCCAATTCGTCGTTTGGAGGAGCAGCCAGATTTCCACGCCTTCTGATCGCGTTCGGGGATGTGGCTATTGGCAGTACAGGGGGTTCCTGGTTGGGCTGCCGCATTGTTTGGAGCGTAGGGATCCTTTGGACGGTCGGGGGAGGGAAGGAGACGAAGGGGTTGACGAATATATATATCACGAAAGTGAAATTGTGACTGGGGTTTTCTCTTATCGCCTCTTTTTTCCGAATCTCGCTGCGTTTTCCTTTCCAATTAGGCCAGGCGCCACCGTGTGAAACTACAACACAACACTCTTCTTCGAATCCCCTTCCGCCCTGCCCTGACACAAGATGTCGCAACCCCACGGCGAAAGCGTTCTTCCTGTTGCTGAAGCGCCGCTATTGGGCCTCGGGATCGCTGTGGAATGATGAATCCCTAGATCATAGAATAATCATAATATTGATGGATAAAATATCTCGTTTAAAAAATATCGTGAGTAAAAAAGGGCAAGGTGCACCGACCCTACGCAACCGTGACCATAGATTGCGACAGTCACTCGTGCCCAGGATGACGACTGTTGATAACAAAAAACGGTTCTGTCACCGTTGTGCTCTGTCATTGTTGTAACTCCTTCCGAAAGATAAAGCACAATGACTGAAAGGGTTCAAAGACACGACACGCTTGCAAAATCACCACACGCGTCAACTTTGACAGGGTTCGTATAATATGGGTGATTATTTTTGAAGGCGGACCAATTTTTTATCAGGCGTCATGATGTAAGAAATATGACTGCTACTTTCATCAAGAAAAATAATAGCCCATATGTATAAACTGGGAATAGAGTGCATTTTTAATTAATAATAATAATAATAATAATAATAAAAGGGGGGGTGGACTATAACATCAGCATCACCAAACCTACATTACATACATACTTTGCCGTTCATTAGCATACATTAGCGTACCTAAGGTATGCATGCCGTTTTAATTTGGTGATACTCAAGATTTATACAGTCTATTCATAAATCCACACTCTCTAAATGCACACTTGAGCCCGATCCTGATCTCTGGTCTTACTGCTCTATAAATGGGTTATTGTTTTTGAAGACGGACCATTTCTTTTTTCTTGATGAAACTGGCAGTCATATTTCTTTCGGTCATTATGATTTGATAAAAAAAAATTGGTCCGCCTTCAAAAACAATTACCCAAATGTACACTTTCTCTAAAATGTACGCTAGAGCCTGGTGCCGAGGAGGTGCACTTAGGGAGAGATAATTAATTACTTCAGTTACTGTAATAAGAGACTATTTATGTAATCTATGTTAAAAGATATATTGAGAGGGTAAAAATCATCTAGTACACGGAATAATTTGCTATTCCGTTTCGAAGCTGAACAACGGATTTGTATATTTCTACATTTGCGTTAGTTGTGCCCTCATAAATCTTCCGTTCTTAATCGATTCCAGAGTCTCATCCTCACAATATTTTAAAATAATATAATATTATCTTTAAAAGTGGATTTACTTTTGTTTATTTATATTATTATGGTCCGTTTCAAACCTGGTGTTTTTAATATATGTTTATTTTTTATTTTTTATTTTTTATTTTTTATTTTTATTTTTACTATTACAAATAAATTTACAAGCCCTTTTATCTAATATATCTAAAAGTTTCAAATTAAAAATTCTCATTCCTTAAAAAGAAGAAAAAATAATTCGTTTAGTTACATTTTACTGGTATTTTTTTTTTTTTAACCTTATTTTTTTTTTTTTTTTTTTTTTTCGTTTGTTCTGTTATATAATTATATTTATTGATTTTTTTACCGAAAAAAAATTTGTTTTTTATTATAAAGGACTATTTTTTTTTTTTTTTTTTTTTTTGTTCGTTTTTTTTTATTTTGTGGGG